>JAFVLL020009879.1:0-31846 GCA_021397915.2 Tor tambroides | reverse complement strand
GGAAGCTTTTTTGTATGACTAGTGATGATTTTTTGTGTTTTAATGCATGGAGCGGCTCTACTGGATAGGTGGAGAGGGCTCGTATTTGCTCTGCATGTGACGTTTATTCCGACCGACTCGAGTGATGCCTGCTCCGTCGCTCCTTGTAGTCTTCTGATCATCAAACTGCTGCTTCTGCATCACACGCATCCGAACCACCATATTTCAGGGACGTCTCCTAGAGCTCGCCGTTTGTCTGGGATTTCTGCTACTGTGTTAAGTTTAGCTCGTCGTTGTGGCCGTTGTTTTAGCGCTTCGGTATTGCCTCTTAGTTTAGAGTATCGCATATGTATCTCTCTGTAGTTTTGGAGAGCATAAAGGGACTTTAATGGAATACGGATGTGTGTTCCGTATATCCATAAACCAGCTTAGCCAGCCATCTTTGAGTGCACACGTCTCTGTAAAAGTTACTTCAAAAGCTTTATTGAGTTCAGTTATTATGTGTACTCGTGTGAAATAAATGAAACCAGTGCTCAGGGACTGTTGAGAGAGGAACGCGGTAGCAACGCTTGTGAACAAATGGCTGGAATTTACTTTGACACCACGAAGGTCAAATGTCAAAGATTACCACAGGTCATTAAAACTTTATGGAACGGCTGAGTGTAGAAAACAGGATCGTTGTATGGAAGCCCATCTCTGCCACATAAGAAAAAATGCTTTGGTAATTCGTAATTATGACATAAAAATGTTAAATTATGATATACTCCCCCGGTTTCACAGACAAGGCTTAAGCCTAGTCCCAGACTAAAATGTAAGTCTGAACTGTTTCAGCTGAAAGAAACTTGCACTGACTTGATCTTAAAATATATCAGTGCCTTTGTTTTGTCTCAAGATGCACACCAGTAATGTTTTTTTCTAAGGGACATTTATAAAAATGACTTAAATGTCCTAATTGAACTCATGGCTTAGACTAAACACTGTCTGTGAAACCAGGCCACTATGTCATAACTATAAGATAAAAAGTCACACCTATGCCATAAATAGGCAAAATTATGAGTTAACAGTCAAGTTATAATTATGACAATTCAACATTGAGATAAAAAATCTTGTCATTCAATTATGCCATCAAAAGCATGAAAAATAATACAAATAAATCTAACATAAAAATATAACTGTTGAGAGTTATATTTCAAGAGTTGAAAGTTCGACATAAAATTTGAAATTGACATACTAAGTCATAACTATAAGATAAAATGTCATAAAAAGACACAATTATGAGATTAAACTCATAATTATGACAAAATTTGAAATGATAAGATAAATTATAATTATGACAAATCAAAACTGAATAATTGTCATAAAAGCATAAAAATAATAAAAGCAAAAATCATTAAAAAAAAAATCTAACATAAAAAACATAACTATGACAAAAAAAGCCGAAAGTTTGACATAAAATTTGAAATGGGCATACTAAGTCATATAAGATAAAAGTCAAAATTATGACAAAAAGTTGAAATTGAGATAAAAACATAATTATGACATTAAATGGTCGAAATTATGAGTCATAAATATAAGATAAAAGTCGAAAGTATGAGATAAAATTCAAAGTTATGTGAATTAAACTGAAAAAAGTCAAAATTGTGACATACTGTCATAATTATGAGATAAAACGTTACAGAATTATGAGAAAAAGTCATCGTGACTGACAAGTTTGACAAGCTTTTTCATTATTTTGAATTATCTCATAATTATGACTTAGTAAATCATAATTTTGGCTTTTAATGTTATAATTATGAATTTTTCTTTCTGATGTGACAGAAATGGCTTCCATAATGTTGCGCATCAGACATGGACACGCCGTTATAGGAAGAAGACATGCTTAGCGTCTAAAGCTTTATTGTTGTGAGGAAGAGAGTTTGACTTTCTGTACTTGAATCAGAAGGAATTCAGGTTCAATAATTACATTTATCTAATTATTATAAGTATGTAATTGTGTTATACTTGTGATTTGTTCTTTGTTAGTTTGGTTTCAAATAAGAAATAATAACCATTATTTAAAAAAAAAAAAAAGTTTTGTTTATGACTGCTAACATTTGAATGTTAAATTAGATAAATCCATTGAGCAACAGTTTAAAGTGAGTTTTGGTGTAGAATATTAAGATTCTTTGACATTTATGAGAGTCATTAGATGAAATGATTCATTCTCTGTTTCTTACTTTTCTAAAATGCTTGTAATTCTGCATAAGGAAGTCTTCTGAATGGCTAATATGAACAGTGAGGTCTCATTCAGTGTGTTACACTGGAAAAAGTGTTGCTTTTGTTATAGTGAGTGCAATCATATATATTTGCTTTTTCAAATCAGATTTGACATATCATAATGCTTGTTCTGTGTTTCAAGGAAAGGAATATACAATGTAGTTGGGAATTTATTGTCATTGTTTAAGCTTGGACGATAACGTACGAAATACTCTCAGATGGCAAATTTGAAAGTTTGATTATGTTCCAACATTTGCTACAAATATGAATGCAATCTTCTGATGTAGGTGTGTGCCTAGATGTATTGTATAAAGTGCTGTATAAAATAAAATATTCTGCACATGTGCAAGTCAGCCCTTAGATAGGAGTTTTAGTATGTGACTTAGTCGGAATGCAGTCATTATTTATCTGTGATCTTTGGGAAAAAAATAATAATATTGTTCTGCCTTTAAAAGTTGTGCCAAACTGTTTGCCAACATGTAGTGTGTCCTTTAGGTATTTGTTCTGTGTATTTGTGCGTGTTAAACCACAATTTATTGATTATGAATTTACTGAAGCAGTCCACCGAGAGGGTAACTAATAACAGGGTGCCTTAAACGGTTGAAACTCAATACGGTTTAAGCGGAAGGAACCCTGCTTGAAATCAATTTCAAGCATCATTGCGAATTTATATCTTACAGATGGGCCTCCAACGGAGGACCTCCTATGTTATCAAAGTTAGACGAAACAATATTACGAAATCCGCACCATCAGGTTTTCATTTCTTTGGCAACTTGTGATTTTATTGTGTTTTGAAAACCCAAACTGTCTGTTGAAGCTACAAACACTGTTTAATTATTTCATTTGATGGTTTTGCTGCTGTATACAATCATTGATTGCAATGTTTTACGTCCATATTTGCGTTTACGTCACCCCTATGTCTTTTTGTATACTATTAAAGGGTAAAATATATGAAAAAACTTCAAAGGACATTGATTGTTTGTGTGTGTCCACAGAATAATATATCACAGCTCCATTAGGATTGAGTTCAGATCTGTCGTCAAGGGGATCCTGTGATGGCGGGGCCACCCATAAAATTTAAATGGGAATTTAAGCAGTGGCCTTGATTGAGTTACAAAATCAGCGTATGAGTTATTTACCATTATGCCGTGGACAACCATGAAAACTGTACCTTTCCTAACTCCTTAATCTCATGTCATTTCAAGTCAATATGACTTGCTGTCTTTATAGTGCAGCACAGAAGTAAAAGTTAGAATCACTTGTATTGTGTATATGAAAACATGACAAACATGAGACATTTTAAAGGGACAGTTCACCCAAAAATGAAAATTCTGTCATCATTTATTCACTCTCAAGTTGTTCCAAACCTGAATGAGTTTCTCTCTTCTGTTGGACACAAAAGAAGATATTTTGAAGAATGTTTTAACCAAACAGTTGACCGCAGCCATTGACTTCCATAGTAAGGCAGTGGCTGCTTTTATTTACTTTTTTTGTTCAACAAAAGAAAGAAATTAATATTGGTTTGAAATAACTTGAGAGTGAGTAAATGATGACGGAACTTTCATTTTTGGGTGAACTATATTGTCTAGTATGGTTGAGTTCACTCATCATGTTTACTGAAAATAAGGTTGTCCTAAACATCCTGAAATTTCAAGGGACTCTGTTTAATAGCAGATCTTATAAATTACTTTTAAGGCAAATCTTTGCACTTGGCACTAATGCCCTGTGGCAGCTAGTTATGCAAGTACAGCTGCTACATCTATAAATAGTTTCTTTTTTATTTATTTATTTACTTTTAGCTCAAATCAAGCTAAACCATTTTTTTCAGGCTGTACACCATTTTATGTTATTCCAGGGTTCCGAAGTGATGCCTTCAATTCGTCTCTAAAAAAAACTTAACTGTGTGGACATATAAAAAAAACCCAACCACATTCTGTTGATGTATGAACATGACAGTAGCCTCCAAAAATTCAAAGTCGCAATGAATCAGAAGTAGCGGCATAGACCACATGACCGCTGTATCACCTGACCACTGCACATTCATGTGCTACAGCTCAGAGCAGAATGTCACATTTTGTTATCTCGAAATTACGGTAATTACAACATTGCATGAAAGCAGCAAAAAATTACCGTAATTTTGAGATGAAAACACATGACTTTCTACTCGGTGCCAGTCACATTTTCAGAATCAGGTTATATAAGAAGTAGCTCTCAGAGAATTCCCAGTTTATCGGGTGTAAAGGTGCATTCACGCCATATCGGAATTCCCGTAATTATGAGATACCAACTTGTAAAAAGAGTTCACGTCCTCATAGAACTTGTAATTACAACTTGTGAACTGGGAGTTTTCTGAGAGCTACGACTTGTACCTTCTGACCCCCGCAGGCTCTGTTTAGGCGTTGATAGTGTTGCCATAGAAAAGCATAATTCGAGTCCGAAGACGTGAACAGCTCCAAGTAGAACGTCACGTGCTGTCATCTCAAAATTATTACGGTAATTACGATATGGCGTGAAGGCAGCATCAAGGTGCGTTGGCACCATATCGTAATTATGAGATACCAAAGCTTTCACATCCTCGTAGAATTCGTAACTACAACTTGTGAGTCCCAGTTTAGTTGGTATCTCGTAATTACGATATGGTGCCAACGCACCTAACGCAGCGAGTTCTACGAGGACCTAAGTGCTTTTTATAAGTTGGAATCTTGTAATTACGATATAGCGTTAACACACCTAACACCTTAACAAATTATCGAAAAACAAAAAATGTAGGGTGGGACTTGATTGGATGTTGACATGTGGGCGTTGCTTTAAAAATTGATGGCTGATTTGCAGGGGCGGGGTTTAAATAAGCGGACTAAATGATTGGAGAAGTCCTGCCTACATCTCCAGAGAAGAGACTGTCACTTTCATGGCAGGCCCAGATCTGACATTTTGATAGAATTTAAAATAAATTAATTAATTAATAAACAAAACATACAAAGCTAAATCGTTCGCAATAAGATCTACAATATGCATTTAGAAAATAGATAGGATGATTTCATGCCGACTTTAAGGAAGACTTGGATCACGATGCCTCTCTCTGACAAGCAAACTCTATCACTGTAACCGACTGTCTCTAGGACCCGCGGAGCTGCTGTCGAAGTGGCCTCTGCAGTCAGTGAGAGCGGAGCATCTGGAGGAGAGCTGGCCGGCTGGGGTGGTGGTGGAGGACGGGGAGAGCGAAGCAGAAGGAGGATCCGGGAGTCAGCGAAAACAAAAAAGGGGTCAGGCCTGGAACTTGGCGAAGCGGGTAATTAACACTGCGATCCACTTGTCTAGCACCTTAAGCCGCCATCGAAATAAGTCTCCGCCGTGGGGCTGGCCGTTTTTCGGGGCGATACGGAGGGGGGCGGCTCGATGTGGCCAGTGGTTTTTCCTGCTCTTACAGATGTGCGACTTAATACACCGCGATATGCTCTTGAACTTGACGACCGTTCATTTGTAGCTCCTCGCAAGCGTAGCGTCAGTCCACTCGATTTGAAACAATGGCTGTGTTTCAAAACCTAACGAGCTGCCTACCTAGACAGCATTTTTGATAATCATTCTGTTCCGCAAGAGCTTATGATGCCCAAAAATGCCAAAAGACACGCTGAAGGTGCCCAAAAGTGCTGTCTAGGTAGGCGGGTCACCTAGGTTTTGAAAGGGTCTCATTTAAGCCGCCTTGGCCTGTTGGAAATGACTGTCATTTATAAAGGCCGAATAATCCGAGTAGGCGGATGATTAAAAGAGCTTTTTATGCAGTTACGGACTATGATAGACACGTGATCAATTAACACCTTGTGATTGGATACCTGTGACACATCTCACCGGTTATTGAATATTAATGACTCTGGCCATTACCCTTGTATTAATGTACTGTACTGTGGAGACCAGAGTTTACCAAAAATCCATAGTTACAGTTATTGTTACTACTGTAAAATAATAGTAAATTAATATGGGATGTTCATTTCAAGAGTTTTCCTCCGTTTTAATGAAAATAGCAATATCAAGTTACCTTATTCACTATAAAGTATATGTGGGCAGAATACTGTATGGTTACTACTGTGATTTAAAAAAAAAAAAAAAATTGGTAAAAGTTAGGGATAGTTGACCCAAAAATGAAAATACTGTCATTTACTCACCCTCATGTCATTCACAACTTCACAAGCCAGTGGCACTATTTTAAGTCTTTTGAAGCCATATAGGTTAGTAGGAACAGACGGTCAAATTTTAAAATCCCACACACAATCAAATTTTATGCGTCTTAATTGATTACAAGAGGTATAAGGTCCAATAACATCATAAATGTCAAGCCTGTTTCCTAATGTCATATTTGAATAAATATGTGTTTGTGATTGAGATTTCAGAGTCAACAGTTTAAATTTTGGTTTGGTTCACACAGAAAGTTATCATATGATTTTGGATGTAGCGCACAAATCATTCTGATGACTTTTATGATGCTTCTTGTCATTTTTGGAGCTTTACAGCCCCTGGTCATCATTTACGTTCATTGTCTGGAAAAGAGCGGCGTGGACATTTTGCTAAACCTTTTCTTTTGTTTTTCACTGGAGGAAAGCAAGTTGTGTGAGTTTGGAATGACATTACAGTAAGTAAAGGATTCAGAAGACAGAGGATTAATTTTTGGGTGAACTATTCCTTTAACGATAGACTCGCCTAATTTATTGACCTCCAAATCTAATTTCATGGGACTTTGGTGTCCTACTTGTGGAGAAAGCACATTGAAGCACACATACATGGGAGTGAAGAATAAAATGTACAGATCCCTTTAAAACTGCTCTGAGGAAGAAAATAGGAAATACCATAAAGCGAAGAGTTCATATTTCACCCCAGAGAAGGATTTTCATGTAGCAGTCGGAGAATGCGTACATTTTGAGTAAACTCATCAATACCTTATTTTCTAGTGTATTAGACTGAAAAATTACATGTAATTAAGGTTGATTTCTCATGCACGACCTAAATGTGTCGTCTTATTCCCTAATATTTGCATACACATAGATGTTTTACTTACTTAACAGACATTAAGAAGTCCAGTTGCTAATATAAGTTTGAAAGCACCTCATCTCACTTATTTGAGGGTAACTTTTTATTATTTATGAATGATTGTATTTTTCTAATCTTCTGGGTGTGTCTTTTTATTCTGAATGTTGTGTTCGAGTGCTGTTTCTTCTGATTATGGTGTTCCTTTTCACAGGGGATCCTAAAGAAGGAGGGTCATCATTTTTTTCCCTTTTTTGTTCTTTTATTTTTGTTTTGATCTTTTTCGACTTTTGCATTGTGTTCAACAGTCACTCATTTGGCGATGCCGTCCAACTCAGTCACCACCGCCGCCGCATTCAAGAGCTCCGACTTCAACTGTGACAAGAACGGAAATCAAATGGTAAGAGGTTAATGAGTCCCTGGACATTTTTATGTTCGGCCTGCTGTGTACTGCCTGAAATAAGGCTAGTTACCACATCTGTCACTGAAATGTCTTGTGTTTCGAAAAGCCTACGCTAACTTTGCGATTACAATGACTAGAATTTTGTAAATGCTCTTTAGCTTTGAAATAAATGTGTCTTTTAACTAAAACCTTCAAAATTAATGTTACTTCAAAAAACTGTCGCTATATTTATGCATAATACCAATGAAAATGGTTGTTGGAATGATTTGAAAAGTGGTGGTGACATGTTATAAATCTTCATGCAACATGTAATCCATAAATTAATATTAAGGATTTTGACATTTTTAATATTAACTAGCATAAGGGTTTGTTCATGCCATGTTGGAATTACCGTAATTACAAGTTTCTGGCTTGTAAAAAGTCCTTTACGTCCTTGTAGAACTCATAATTACAACTCTTAAATTTTCTGAGATTCTCCAACCTAACAGCTGCAACATCATGTAGAAACACTCAAAATGTCTGTTTAATAATATTATGTAATATTCTATTTAATTAGAATCCTATTGTTGCATATTGTTAATGTCTTAATAATGCAAGAATATTAAGAATATTCTATAAATAAATAAAAAAACACATTATAATGAAGCTAGCACAAAATTAAATAATTATGTTACACTAAATAAACTACAAGTTCATTAATAAGGCATTTTAAAAACGACCTGCACTTGTTGTAGTGATTACTCAGATTAAATAGATTCATTTTGGTATTAGTATTGTTGTTGCCATAATTCTGAAGATGTGAACAGCTCAGAGTAGAACGTCCAAGTTGTCGTCTAGTAATCACGGTAAAGTACGTCCATGTTGTCGTCTAGTAACCACGGTAAAGAACGTCCAGGTTGTCGTCTAGTAACCACGGTAAAGAACGTCCAGGTTGTCGTCTAGTAATTACGGTAAAGAACGTCCAGGTTGTCGTCTAGTAACCACGGTAAAGAACGTCCAGGTTGTCGTCTAGTAACCACGGTAAAGAACGTCCAGGTTGTCGTCTAGTAATTACGGTAAAGAACGTCCAGGTTGTCGTCTAGTAACCACGGTAAAGAACGTCTAGGTTGTCATCTAGTAATTACGGTAAATAACGTCCAGGTTGTCGTCTAGTAACCACGGTAAAGAACGTCCAGGTTGTCATCTAGTAACCACGGTAAAAAACGTCCAGGTTGTCGTCTAGTAATTACGGTAAAGAACGTCCAGGTTATCGTCTAGTAATTACGGTAAATAACGTCCAGGTTGTTGTCTAGTAATTGCTGTAAATAACCTCCATATTGTCGTCTAGTAATTACGGTAAAGAATGTCCAGTTTGTCACCTAGCAATTACGGTAATTACGCGGTATAACATTCAGCTTGTAGGAGCAAGTGATAAACAGAACTTTTTACCGATTATGTGTTCGTTTATTCATTTAATTCGTCTGCTGATGGAGCCGATTGGCAGCTGCTCCAGCTTGGTCTTAAAGCTGTCGTTTTTGCGTGATCAACAATTTTTTTTCTTACCACTGCGGCAAACCAAAATGAATTTCTTTAATTATTATAGTGCAAATAAAGAAACAGGGCAAAGAATTTTTTAAATAAATTGTTTAGAGTTGAGGTGATGTGTCCTCTCATTTATTAATGGTTTCTACTCCTTTGCTGAAGAGGTCACAAATAAAAACCCCATGGAAAAATGACAAAATATTTCATGTGTTTCACTATAGAAGATAGATTACTTTTAAAAGTGTTTGTTTTCCAGAAGAACTCATATTCATTAATTTTCTTGCATGAAAATTAGGTGACTTGAGGTGACGTTCTTTCTTCTGTGGAACACTAAAAGATAATATTTTGAAGAACCAAACAGTTTTGGCGGCTTCCAAAATTAAAACACATTTCTCAAAATATCTTCTTTCATGTTCCACAGAATACCATTTTTAGGTGAACTGTCCCTTTAACTCTCCCCTCAAATCCATTATTACAATATTTCATTCAGTATATCATTTTAATTTGACGTGATTCATGTCCACGGCAGGGGCTATCGAGTGTCAGCGTAGAGGCTCCGGTGAACATAATTAGTTAACATGAGTGAATTGTTATCAGAGATAGTGTGTGCTCTGTTTCGTACGAGCGTTTAGTGACGTGGGTGTTGGCTTGTGTAGGAGAGGCTGCCATTTGCCTGATTTACAGGGGAATTCATTCTTCCCCACCCCTGCACCCATGGACCCGCGCTACGCTCGTAGTCCTGTTGCTTGGCAACAGTTCTTGCCTTAAATAACCGGCTGCCGACAGAAATAGAGCAAAGATGTAGACGGTGTTACTGAGTTCACACAAGGCAACGTCGATTTCTGTGCACACCCTTTGTTTTTGTTTGTTTAAACATTTTGTTTGTTTATTTGTATCGTAATGAGAACATTGTGTGAGGGTTTTTTAGCCATAAAATATGTGGAAAGACCGTCACAGGAAAAGAGCAACGCCAACTCTCCAGAACTCTGATTTTAAGTAAATAGATATATTTTTAAAAACAATAAAATATAAATATGCATCATATTTTAAATCTAAATATATTTTAATATATTTACATGAAAAAAAATGTTGATTTGAATTTAATTGTACATTTTTAGGTAACTTGAGATGCTATTTGTACTCTGCTTCATATCAGTGTCATTATGCATTAATAATAAGAAATTCCAGTGGTGTCCCGCCATCTTTCGGCCATGCTGGACTTCTCAGTTGTCATGGCAGACGGGGACAGCATCCTCATTAGCATTCTGATTTAGAGCCGGTGGTTTGATTCATCCCAGCCCTGAAGCTGCTGCAGCAGCTACATTAGGATCATCTTTTCTCTCCCGTCCACCCTAGGGTGCTTGGCTGGACGAAGAGTGGCTATTGTTGAGGAGGGAAGACACGGTTGTGTTAAACAAAGAGAAAGTGAATGAGGGGAGAGAATGAACCACTGAATGTCTTTGTAACTGTGTCAGGAGAGAGCCCAGAGAGTTCGGGATCTCTCCACGGCAGTATCACCCCACACTTTAGCTCGGCTAAAAGGACGGTGCCATTCAAACACTGGCTTTTCTCATTAGCCAAATAACCTTGGTGTGAAAAGTGATATTTAAAAATCTCGTTCGACGAATTTAAGTCTTGGTGTGTGTACTGGAATATTTTGGTGTGTAAAGGTTAAGAGTACATATTGTAAAAATTAAGGGTGAACTGATTTTAAAATTCTGTCCAGTACTGATAAGCTGATAATTATTTTCATGTTATGGCTGATAACTGAAAACCAATATTAAACTCTTCTGTTTTGTTTAAATGCTTTGGAAATAAATAACTAAATTTGTTGTTAAAATCAGTCATTTTAAAGGGAATTTAGGCGTTACAACTTTATAGAGATTTATTAGATTTTGAAATTCACTAGATTACATTTACCAGTGTTATTAAATTATTAGTGTTTCTAAAGATTAAATTTAAGTCAGCATTAGATTATAGCAAATGTAATCTAAATGTAAAAACAGAGAAAGCACAAATACACTACTGTTCCAAAGTTTGGGATCAGATTTTTTTTTTTTTTTTAAATAAATGAATAATTTTATTCACCAAGGATTTCTGAAGGATCATGTGACACTGAAGCCTGGAGTAATGATGCTGAAAATTCAGCTTTGTATCACAGGAAAAAATTACAATAGAAAACATTTTTTAAATGTAATAATGTAAACAGTGATACGATAATACTGCTTGTACTGTATTTTTGATCAAATAAATGCAGCCTGGGTGAGTGTAAAAGACTTAAAAGAGGCTAAAAACCATAAAAAATCTATCAACACCCAAAACCTTTGAACTGTAGTGTAAATATCCAATAATCGTTAATAGCCAAAGATATCCAATAATTGCACATTTTAAAAATTCTCATCATCAGCCAATAACATAGTAATTAATAGCAATTAAATAGCTGCTGTTTTTTTAAAGAATATATTCAAAACAATTTTTTTCTTTATTATCCATTGATCTCAAAATGGCCAAATGCCTGAGAGCTTGAATATGAGCCAGTAAGGACTCTGGTTAAGCAGTAATGGTTAATTGATGTTCATTTCTGTCTGTTTAGAATGAGAGCTCTAGAATGGACACCGTGATTACTGACGAGACGCCTTCGCTCTGCACTCCTGTCCGCAAGGTTGGACGGCCTGGCCGCAAACGCAAGCACCTCCCCGTGAGTATCCTAGAGACTGAGCTCTCAACACTCAACCAAACCACAGAACACCCAACTTCCCTTGGGATTCGGTTTATTTTCATTTATCCACCAGGCGCTAGTCTTGGCAGTGGTAGGGAACGGGTAAACAGGCAAACATGTGGTTGCTGGTAATGACATGGGGGCACCAGACACATTTTTTTTAAAACTGATCAAACTTGAGATTTGCACTTGGTGGACATCCAAACAGACAAAGACTCCTATAGACTTGAAGGAGAGACCTGAGCATTATCTTGAAGGTGATCTCTTGACTTGGGCCTAGCAAAATCCTAACAACCCCATGGCAAAGAACTAAAAACCACTGGTGACCACCAATAACACCTCAGCATTGTGTTGACAAGTTTGGTGTGGACAGCAATTTTGGCCACAATCTTGCTGTCTGAGACAAATTTCTGGGCTCAAAAAGGGTTTCTGTTATCGTAGAGGGAGTTTTCTATGAATGTACAAACCCTGGCTGTTCAAAATAGACACAGTCCACTAAATTACATCATATTTTGTCCCAAATCATTGTTAATGTACATACTGACTTCACCCTAGGCTGGATGATTGCATATTGTGCATTTTTCAGTAATACGTTTGTCTTTTTGTGGTATGAATAAAGTCTATGTTTGGTTGCACTTTATTTTACAGTATGTGTACTTGCATGTACGTACAATATACTTACCTCTGGCTCTTAGGTACTGTTATTTAAGGAAACTACATGGGTTATGGTTAGGTTTAGTGGTAGGTTCAGGGTTAGTACCTAGTTATAAACCAGTTATTGAAATCACCGTAGTAAGTACATAGTATGTGCATATGGAACAGGACTGAAAAATAAAGTGCTACCCTGTGTTTCATTTAGAGAAATATCATAATATAGACTGCACAAACAGCAAACTCACAGACGCCACATCTTTGTTCATTCTTGAAGTGAACTTTTGCCTGTATGGTGATTAAATTCACTGTTTTGGATTGGTGTCTTGAACTTGAGAACGTGAGTACAGAATGAGGGCCTGTTGTTTACACCTGGACACTTCATGCGTTTTCACTAATCCGATAGCTATCCGATCATGAAAAGACCAAGTGTAAATGCCCTCCGAAACGCTTTCAAGATGTATTTAAATCCGATTGCTCAAAGCACTTCAGGAGGTGGTCTGGGCCACATTCCAGACAAAACTGGACAAGTGTAAAAGCATCTGGTTGTTGAAACCACATATGTAATTTTTACTAATGACAGCGCTGATGCAACACGTATCTCTTCAGCAAGCCTTCGCGCAAACTCTCACAAATGAAAAAAATGAAAAATGAAAGTCGCAGACGCTCAACACTCAATCATCTTCATTAAAAGTAGTAAGACTAGTTTATTTTTCCAGTGCTGCTGCAGTCTTTGATCTTGAAATTAGCTGATAATCAAAAAAATGCAGTGCATATATGTTGCTTTCCTTGACGTGAACTCCATTAAATTTGCATATAGTTCAGGAATTGAAGATCGGATTTATATCCATTTTGCGTGAACACATTAATGTGGGCAAGTGTAAATGGAACCGTTTTAACAAATCAGATGTTGATGATCACATTGTATAATCTGTCATACATTTAAAAAGTTGTACAGTGCATAGTGAGCTTCAGTGTTTTTGTTCTTGCTTGTTTTGCACCTTCCTGACAAACCGCTCAGGGCCATTGTTAGGTAGGGGGCCAATCGGGAAATGTTATCCCGGGTCATGTGACCCCACTGAAGTCCTATATAGATTAGCCTACACACTGGGCCCTAGAGAGAAGTCATAAAACCTTTGTCCTGGGCCCTGTAAATTTTAGGGAGTGAATGTAGGGAGTAAGTGAGTTCTTTCCCATGTCCAGTCCCTGGTAAACTCCCCCCTTCTCCAGAGCCAGTATTCCTGTTTTTTGAAAATAATCCCTGCTCTTGCATAATTAATCCAGAGAGGGCATGTCAGGGCATGTGGATGTTCGGTTGCCCCACATCCTCTCCTGCCTTCCCCTGAGGACTTTCTGATTGTATTATCCTCCTATCCCATTCCTTCAACAGGTAATTGCGGTCCTGCGAGGAGAGCGATGTCTTACTCTGTGAAATGTAAGCCATGTGAAGACAGATAGAATAATGTTTGAGTCATCTCTCATAGAGGTGCTGACTGCTGATGTGGAGGACTTTGTTAGCACTCTATGTTTGACTGCCTCGCTGAAATGTCCTAGAATTGTGAAGCCGTCTGGGGAAGACGAGGCTCTAAGTGACGTATCAAGAGTGATGACCAGAACTTTGAAATTCGGCTCTATTTTTCATCTTGTACGGTAGTAGCATTGTTTTCCACAGTGCTGTTTTTAGACACGGAAATTGGACTTGAAAACAACCCCCCTTTATCCTTATTTCCAAACTTTAGTGCATCATTTACACATGGGGGGATTTGTTTCTAGGTCACATAAGGAAGGTGCTAATATCAAAGCAAACCACATTGTTTTGATTACTGGACTGTAGCCAGCGCCATTGTTTCATGGTTTTCCGGGCATTTCTGTATTGGGTTGGACTTAAGGGCATGCATTTTCCATGCAAAACATGCCATTGTGAAGCTTGGGTGAGGTGGGTGGTTGCTATGTGGTTGATATTGTTCTTAAAGGGATAATTCTTCCAAAAATGAAAATTCTGTCATCAATTACTCACCCTCATGTCGTTCCAAACCTGTATGACTTTCTGCCTTTTGTGGAACATAAAAGAAGATACTTTGAAAAAAGATCAGTGGGGTTTTTTTTGGACTATACAGTGGAAGTCAATGGGCGCCAAAACTGTTTGGTTACCAGCATTCCTCAAAATACCTTCTTTTATGTTCCACAGAAGAAAGGACATCATACAGGTTTGTGTAAATGACAGACTTTTCATTTTTGGCCAAACTATTCCTTTAATGCTTACCAAGGCCCTAGACTGAAATAAATAGATAAATAAAAAGATTTGTGTGTGTGTGTAACAAAAATGTAAAGTCTATTTGCTAGTAGTGACAGTTGAGAAAACATTTTGTGCATCCATATGCGGTTCGTTAGACATCATCTCTGTAGAAATTTGTGAAAAAATGACTCTTATGAATCAGTTCTTTTTAATGAGTCAGTCCAAAAAGATTCACAAAACAGCCATTTTTCATATTTGAATTAAATGAACTGGAAACTGAACTGTGATGTTCAGGTTTTTGTGTATTAAAGATACATATTCATAGCATATTATTGCGGTGGTCAGGTAATAACAGTATTCTTAAAAAAATGTTTAAATATTTAAAAAAAAAATGGTGTAATTATATGTGAGTTAAACATTGTTTTGGTGAATGATTTTCTCATTATATATATATATATATATATATATATATATGTGTGTGTGTGTATGTATTTCCCCAAACAGACAAATATTCTTACAAAACAGAGTAATATTTATGGCACAAATATTGAGATTACTAGAATGCAAATCTCAAATTGGAGAGAGTTTACACTAAATATTTCATGAGAAGAAATGATGTCCTGTTCAGGAAGCAATCTTTCTTTTGAGTCAGATCTTCTCAATGAATCATTTTATCCAGTTCACATAACCGCTCTGAGATCTGCTCACAAATCTGATTTGTTTCCCTACTGACTTGTTTTTTTTTTTTCTGGAGCGCTGCTTTCTATCCCATCTGAATGATATTTTGGCCCCTTGATTGGCTCTTAAATATGGAATTCCCCTCATTTTATTGTCCATCAGATAAGTCCATAAATAAGTCCATAAATCACTACAAAAAAATAATATTATACTTCTCCTCAACAAGTCAAAAGATTTGAGTATCGTATCACATCTGTGCATGAATAGTTGTGTTTAATTCTCAGAGTTAATGGTTTGTTCAAATCCTTAATAGTAACTAAAAGCCGCAGTAATAGTCGCACTAATGGACAGTAATACATTGTGCTGTATGTACTTTTTAAAGAGACTTCAGGGGTCTTAAAAACGTTTTTCTCACAGCACCAACTGACTCTCTTCAGACAAATGGACAACATTCCTCCCATACCACCTCCCCTCTGTAATGTCGAATGAAAAATGAAGCAAACGGAAAGAATAAACACTAAGAAAGTAGAAACCCAGAATCCAGCATTTGTGGGCGGCTCGACGCTGTAACCCTGTTTTTAGTCAAATTTTCCAGAGTCACCCAGAGTCTTGCTACGACAAGTTAGATCATCAAAGGTATGCCGTTGAACAACTTGACTGTTTTAAATCTTCCGTCATCATCACGACACAAACGCTCCTGATTGAGAACGAACAATCCAGCAGCTGTTTGGGAGATTATGTCTTTCCTCTCACAAGAGTAGAGTAATGGTTGTGTTGTGTCAGATCACTGTTCGATCTCTCTTTCATGAGAATGGCTTTGACATCCCGAGGCAGCGAGGCGAAGCGGCAGCTGCTCCTCTAAAGAGAAATGCCACTGTCAGATTGGCGGTTTAGCTCTCTGCGGGCTCCCAGTCTGTTTGTCTCGGTATTGCCAGCCTCTCGTGTCAGTCTGGCTTCCCGTGCACATGCTAAGCAGGTGGTTGGATCCGATGAGCGATGTATGTCGAGGTTGTAGATTAATGACTGTGCAGGATGTATAGTCATACTGCACAGGGCCTTTGTGTAGTCGAGGTGGCTTGATGGCATTTTTATTATTGTATACACACTACCATTGAAAACAGTTTCTGTAAGAAAGTAAACGTTTTATTCATCAAGGATGCATTAAATTGATCAAAATAGACAGGAAAGATATCTAAAATAGAAAATATTTCTTTTTCAAATAGATGTTGTTCTTTTTAACTTCACAGAATCCTGTTTAATACTTTTTAAACCTGCTTAATATATTTGTTTCCACATGAAAAATTGTTTTCAACATTGATTATATTAAAAAATGCTTCTGAAGGATCATGTGACACTGAAGACTGGAGTAATGTATGCTGAAAATTCAGCTTGAACATCACAGGAATAAAATGTATTTTAAAACATATTAAAAGAGAAAACAGTTATTTTAATTGTAAAAAATATTTCACAATATTACACAAAATTATGCTGTAAGGTCACTGACACAGAAAGAAGTAAACAGGAAAATATTCAAATTATATATATATATATATATATATGTGTGTGTGTGTGTGTGTGTAGTTTTGTTAATTAAAAATAAAAGAGCTGTAAAAATGAAAAACATAAGCTGACAAGAAGAAAAATATAAGAAAAATACTTAAACTTTAAAAAACCCTTTGAAGTAGAAATATACAGTATATATAAAAAACACTAATAAAATGACAAAAGCACATAACAAAATTACTAAAAACTTAAATTAAAACTTAAATATAGGAATGATAACTAATTCACACTGCAACACTGTAGAACTTTTATATTGGTTTGTAAACCGGATCATTTGATTTATAGGAAAAATCTGACCCAAAAGAATGTTGTTGTTTTTTTGTTTTTTTTACAAATCTGACATTTCTTCTCATGAAGGCAGACAAAGCAAATACTTCAGAGGACTTGAAAAGTGGCACTTTTATGATAATTGTGTAGTTTACAAAGCTTTAAAGCTCTACTCTCCATGCCCATACTGCAGTAGTATTAGAAGTAGCTTGTTATTGTGCTATTTTTGTGTATCTTTGTAGACAGATGCATAAAAACATTGTACTCACATTACACTTAATGTGTAGGAAGAGCTTCCGTGTCGTCTTAGTTTCAGATTAGATTAGATGGTTCAGATATGTAGTTTAGATGTCAACACAAGGACATAGGAAATGGCCTTATACTGAGCAGACGAAAGACGAGGCCTAGACTGCAAATGAAAGATTTGACTTTATACTGCAAATTGGGTCTTCCTCTTTAATTTGTGCTCTATGATTCATAACCATTTTGAAGTAAGTAAAGGTATATGGCTGTTATTATCAGGAACGAACTCTTCTGGAAATGTAGGTTATATTAAAAGAGGGGGTGTTTTAATGACAGTTTTATTAAAATCCTCATCCTCTACTTTGTTAGAGCGATGTTACAAGATGATAAAATTCTCAAAATAAGATTTCAGCATTTCCTGCACTGTTAGCACTGGCACCGAATCCACAGCTTCACAGAAAAAACCCGGCACAATCTAGGACAACAACAATTGGCTGCATGCAAAGCGCAAACATACAGCACAAACCGTGTCTGATTCATGAATGAACAATGCTTTTAATGAATCAGTTAAAAGATTTGAGTGAATCAAATTAATTACTGTTTGCTTAAGACGTCAGGCTGGTTGTAGAATGACATCTGATTATTTGATTTAAATGGTACTTTAAAAATATTAAAATATTAAATATTACACTATGTATGTACTTGAGGAGAAAATAAATATTTGTTTCTGTATTTATTTATTAAATTTTCCCTTCTGGTGCATATTTTTCAATGAGTAAGTGAAATGTATTTTTATTAAAAAATACTGAGTTCTCAAAATATTGAGACATTGGTACAGTAATGAAGCTTATAATCAGACAAAGAGGATTGTTATGGTAAATTTGGTTTATTGTGTGTTGGATGGCAAATTTAATTAAAATATTGAATCTGTTGTGCCTTAGAGAGTTGCTATTGTTTATCAGAGCTTCTGATTAATAATAGGTTATAGATGCATGACCGTCCAATCCGATTATGTAATTTTCTGCTGCAGGTGGAGTGTTACGGGCCAGTGGATCAGCTGGTGGGCGTGGCTAAGCAGCACAAAGGGGTGGAGCTCCAGTCGTCTTTGCAGTCCCAGAATGGAGATGTCGAGAAGCATGAGAACAAATCGTGCGAAGGTCGCCACCCCACGCTGGACAAGAATGCTGTGGAAAACGGGCTCCCACGCCAATCAGGCTGTCGGGCCGAGTCGGCCTCTGATTCAAGCCTGAGCCCATCCCAGGACTCCGAGAAGTACGAAGAGGAGACACTGCCAACTCTGCCGCGCAAGAAACGAGGGCGACGGAAACTAGAGCGGCCGACTAAATGTGAGTTATGCTCAACCTTCCTTAGCATCATGTTTCACAGCTGTCTGCTCACTGAGCCGCTCGTGGGCCCGAGGCCAAGAACCTGTCATCATGATGGTAAAAAAAAAATGCAGTATTTAGTCACTAAACAAGTGGGATTGTAAAATGGTTTTGGAGGCTTTGCTGGTACTATTGACTTGAAGGACAAATAATTATTGTTAAATGAGTACATTAATATGTAAATCAGGGTAATTATGCTCCCAAAAAAAATAAAATTTGCAAACAAAAGACACCAGCCTCCCACACCGTGTACAGAGCGATTTGGCAAGATTCTCTCTCCAGTAGCGTTTCATACAGGATTTTGTTTTCCCAAAGGGGGCACCAACCACCCCTGCCACATATCCATATTTTCAAAACATTTTTGTTTGGGTTAAGTTTCACTATGTATACAAATTTAAGCTTTTTATTTTTTTATTTTAATTTTTTTTTTATATTGAAACATAACTAGTACAGAACTTATTAAAATAAATAAAAATTCAAAGGTTTTAATTATTAATAGTGCCGCAAAAGTTAACAAATGCAATTAAATTAATAGATTTTGTGCAATATTTATTTTTTAATATTAATGTCAATTTGACATCATAACTGTTAAATTCTATTCTTTAGTATTTCTAAAAATTAATCAGAACCTTCAAACCTGATTGAAACCGATCAGAGCGGCATGCTGAACCTAGTAATTACACATGTGACTATTATTTTATTTTTGTATTACCTTTAGCATTGTTTATGTTTAAATAATGTTTTTATTTTAACATTATTTTTTCAAAAGCATATCATTCATGTGTTAACTAGGAAAAGGTTATGAGATGAACTACTAATGTTTGGCATTGCTTTAAAAAAGTGAGTGAGTGTTCTCACTGATTCTGTCTGATTCAGAAAATCATTTGAATGAATTTGTTTGTGAATTAAACTGTTGTGCTGTATGTTTGGTTTGTGTTCTGCCACAAAAGACAATGCAATAGAAAGCTTTGTTGACTATTAGTTGTCAGTATATTATCACTCAGCACCTTTTTTTAATTTCATCACTTATTGCAATTCACAAGCTCACAGCTCAGCTAAAATATATTTATTTTTTTGCAGTGGCACTACAGGTTCATCAGTGTGTCTGAGATGCTCCTGAATAGCACTGAATAGCACTCCAGTGTGATGCTAATTATCAGACCTCTCTCTCTCTCTCTCTTTCCATACTGTGGGGTCAGGTATTGACCTTGATGAGAGCAGTAAGTGAAGGCCGGGTAGACAGAGCCGTGTCTCTCCTGGCAGCCTGCCTTGATTGGGTGCAGGGCACAGAGAGACAGCAGGTCTGTGTTGTGGCCACTCTCTCAGTGGGGGCCGTGCCAGGTGCATGGCACAATGCCCAGGGCACTTACACACTGATCCTACATCAGTCTCCCTTAACCCACTTTATGGTGAAAGACGCCAACTTGTAGACCTATGTAAAATGGTGTAAAGTCTAGACAGCCCATTTATAATGCTTTGGAAATCCAGTAAAACCTCATATACCAAATAATCAAAGTATGTGGTGTTTGCTAGCACTGCTAACAATGTTATTGTCACAGCGTGGGTCAGACAAAGACAAGGAGAGGTGGATCTCAGTGCTAAACACATGCATTTACAAAATAGCTGACAATGTGAGCAATCTGAAGAAGAATTAAATACACAATACAATGAGGAGTACAAGGTACTCTTGGGAATGTAATCAATAATCATGACAACCAGCTAGACACAGTGGTAACAGAGAAAACAGGAACTTAACTCAGGCGATGAGGACAAAAACAACAGAACAAAACCATGTCAAAATAAGAGTCCTTTACATATAAACTGTGATAGCTATAAAAGTGTATTTACACTGACTGATTCACTGGGGTCATCATGTTAAAGGGATGGTTCACCCAAAAATGAAATTCTGTCATTAATTACTCAACCTCATGCTGCTCCCGTAAGACCTTTGTTCATCTTCTGAACACAAATTAAGATATTTTTGATGAAATCCGAGAGCTTTCTGACCCTGCATAGACAGCAACGCAACTGACACGTTCAAGGCCCAGAAAGGTAATAAGGACATTCTTAAAATAGTCCATGTGACATCAGTGGTTCAGCCGTAATGTTATGATGCTACAATTGTTGAATAAAGTCGTTATTTTTGTTTTCTTTGTGCACAAAAAGTATTCTTGTAGCTTCATAAAATTCAGGTTGAACCACTGATGTTACATGGACTATTTTAAGAATGTCCTTATTACCTTTCTGGGCCTTGAACGTGTCAGTTGCTTTGCTGTCTGTGTAGGGTCAGAAAGCTCTCGGATTTCATCAAAAATATCTTAATTTGTGTTCCAAAGATGAGCGAAGGTCTTACAGGTTTGGAGCAACATGAGGGTGAGTAATTAACCCTTTTACTGGTGAGTTTAAAATATTCTAGCTGACTCCCCAGGGTGAGTTTTTTAAAGGCGACCTTTTATTTTAGAATGTTTCTCTTTATCGTTTCCATGGCGATGTGTCATTTTTGTCACGTGACACACAGCAGCCACGAAAACACTATAGCTTCGTTCAGACTGTCAGCCCAAATCCGATTTTGTGCATATCCGGATGGAATCTGATTTGAATAACTGACTGTCCACACAGCATATCGCAACTGTTCAAATCCGATTTGTGTGTCCATAAACGCTCTTTTGTTTTTACTGAATGTGCATTGGTTTCTATGGTAATGCCGTTCAGTTGTTATGCCTACGCTAAAAACAACAGTAACAGCAATACAGTTTGCAATACAAATGTTGTCTTACCGTCGCGGTTGCGCTGTAGTATTATATTTCGTCTTGTGAGGCAGCGGCAGAAACGCAGGAAGCTTGAATGTGCGGCTTTATTCCGTGCTGCCGACCTCCGCTACTTTGCCTTTTTTTCCTTTTTTTGTTATCTCCGCTACTTTCAAAACACAAAGAGGTGCGTATACTAGCAGTATATTGTATTATTCTGCTTGACTTGCACTTCGCAACGACACAAGCTTGTTTCTGCAAAAGATGGTCAGCATGTTTTCTGCAAAAACGTCTGACATATTTACGTTTTACGTGGCGTGAGGACATGAAAAGCTATGCTAAATCCGATCTGACCATCCAGACTAAATCGGATTTCCAGAAATGTGATTTGAATACGATTACAAACCACGTACGAATGTAGCTCGAAACGGATTTGCACAAATCGGATTTCATGTAGTTCGTTGCCGTTCAGACTATTTAAATATGATCGGATTTCAATTGGATTTGCACAAAAATCGGATTTGGGCTGACAGTCTGAACGAGGCTCATATGACAGATGTATCACTTTTATTTAGTTTTTCAAACCTAAAATAAGCATTATGTGCTTAAAAACACTGCATAGTTGTAATTATATGTCAAATGCAGAGCACATCTCAATGCCAGCAAAAGTGCAAAAGCACAGTCAGAACTGTTTTTTTTAAGTTCAGTGTACTGTTGGAGGAGCACTGAATGAGTTGGCAAAAACTGGTATCATAGGATCATGTACTCTGGTATATTGGCTCATTTTCAGTCGGAGTGACTGAAAGACAGTGACCGTGGTTTCAGCTAAAAATCTTCTTTACTGTTTTACTTAAGAAAAAAGTCAGTTACATCTTGGATGGCCTGAGGTTGAGTAAATATATAGCAAATTTAAATTTTTGGGTGAACTATCCCTTTAAAGGCAGTTTTGCCCACACATGTTCCAAATGACACACTTGATGAGGGCTTGCAGGCTCAGGGACTGCCCCACAGGGTGGCACAGTTGTCAGTTTAGGTTTCAGAAGGGTGTTCACAAGCTCCACCTTTGTGGCCGTTATCTGTTCTTGATGCAGCCTTTTGTCAGGCTCTCATAGTGTGAACTTCACAGCAGATAATTATCCAACAGTCCATGTGGCAAAGTGAAAATGCAGAGGTGTAATAATTATTAGTAAAAAATGAATAAGAACAAATACAAAAGACTGAAAAAGTGAACAAATAATATTTAATACATTTAATGAAGTATATACAGTATATACAGTATATAAAGTATAAGTATGTATGTATGTATGTATGTGTAATATACAGATACGCACAGTTATATAAATAATACAATTAAAAATATATATTAATATTTATAAAAATGTATTTATAAAAATAATATATTATAATATATATAGTTTTTAGTTATGTTGGTTTAATATTTTATTTTACATTAATAGCATTAATATACAATGATATAAATAATACAATTATAAATATATATTAATAATTATTTCTAAAAATTATATATATATATATATATATATATATATACATACATATACATATACATACAATTAAAATATATATAAACAATTATTTATAAAATAAAATTATATATATATATATATACATACACACACAATTAAAAAAATATACATTATTAATTAATGTATAATATATATATAATAAATAATATATTTAAAATATAAATAGTTTTTAGTTATGTTGGTTTAATATTTGTTACATTACTAGCCATTCAACTTTAAATGGCCTATTTTTTAAATTATACAATTAATATATATATATATATATATATATATATATATATAATTATTTATAAAAATAATATATAATAAAATATAAATATAGTTTTTAGTTATGTTAGTTTAATATTTGTTACATTACTAGCAATTAAACTTTAAATGGCCTGTTTTTTAATTAAAAAAAAGTTAGAAGGCTCCCTGTGTAATTTACAGAGAATAAGTGACAGAGACAGTTTATGAGACATATAAGCAAATTTATTTGTAAGCAAAATGGAGATTGCAACTGTAATATACCCAAATTAATCTGAAGTGAATCAGTCACGAGCCTGTGAATCGGAATTAAAACAAATTGTGAAACGTACGTTGACAGCGAGCCCTATTGGACGCCTTAATATTTATTGGTAGGTTGCATAACCAGCTACAGATTTAACCACAAATGAGATTTATTTGCACTAGTCACTACCACTGTTTGCCAGACTTCATTAACCCGGCACTAATGCTAATCAATACTAATCGCTAAAAGATAATCACACCTAGAAGCTGTACGTCAATCATTAATTCAATTCCACCAAAGATTTTATTGAACCATGAACTTTGTATAGTGAGTAAAAAAGATCAATCTTGCTTTGATTGACAGAGAATGGGCAAATCCGGCAGTACCTGTGTCTTTTTCATACCTCTACCTAGAGGGCACAGGACGGATTTCAGTCCAGTGAAGGGGAAATGAACGCTCTGAACACGCTGGCTGGCATGTGCTCAAACTGGCACGCCGGAGGCTCGATGGGCACAGCGTGCCAACCACGCTCACAAACCCAGTGACCTTGGCAGTCTCAGCGGAATGAACCCCTTCCTCACCATACAGACAGGGTTGCTTATTGCCGTCGAGCGACTGAGAAAAGAGGAAGAGACAGAAAGGTGCGTCGAGAGAGGATTTGCACATGCTATAAATGTGAAGAGGACTGGCGGGTCAAGGCCTTTTGTTTTGGCTGGGTGTGTGTGGTACTTCACTGGCAGGCTTTTGATGGCTCTTGTGAAGAAAACAAGCTCTCAGGTTTTGCCCACGGCCTCTCGACGCTCAAGTGTTGTGATGTGGCTGGGTGATGGAGCTTTGATAGACTTCAAACAGATTTTCCTTAGGCTAGTGGGTTATTAAAATGGGTGCTGTCTACTTCTTTTGGCTTCATGTCAGTATAGAGACGTCATGAATATCTCGTGACAGATTGCCTGTAAGCCTGGTCTAAATCCCACAGATCTATTTATATTAATTTACTTAATGATTATCAAAATGAGGTAATTAGGATTCTTTCATGCATTCATTTAAGGTTCTTTCATGCCTTTGTGCTGTAGGCATATATCAGAAAAATGCTCTCAAAATGCAGTTTAATAAATAACTAGTCATTTTACAGGCATTTTACATTTTTTATTATTTTATTTTAATTGTTTTTATTTATTATGTTTTTGTTTTATTGTTGCATTGACAGTGTGCAAATGTTTGTGTTGGTCTGAACAAATGCATTAGCAGACGTTCATTCAAATTAAAAAGTTTATCGCACTGATCTCAATATTTATGTCAGTGTGAACAGGTTTTAATTCCAAAAAATAAAAAAATAAAAAAATGAATAAGTGTATTCTAGAATTTATTTATTTAATTTTTTTTATTTTGCAGCATATATATCTATAAGTTAGAAAATAAATAAATACATAAATAAATAAATCCTAAATAAATACATATATAAATATTTGTTAAAAAATATTTTGAAACAATGGAATAGAACAGGGTATTTTTAACTTGACACCATCTGAAACACTTATTTTTCTTATTTTATTTTACTTTATTTTAAACATTTAACTTTTTTACTGAAGTGTACTTAAAATGTTAGTAATTTACATTTATACATTTGGTAGTAGGGCTATGTATTGAGTCACATTTCCTGATGTGATTCAGTTCATTCCCTCAGAATCAAACCCTTGACCTTGGCGTTGTTTGCACTGTGTTCTACTGTTTAAACTAAAAGAATGCTTGTCAGTTTTGCAGCGGACCATTTTTGCAGCTTACAGTCAGTAGATGCACTGAGGAGGAAGTTGTCATTGTTGAAACAGTATGTTTACACCAATCTTTTATTTGAAAGCTAAATTTTTCATGATACACATCACCACTGGGATTGCAGTGACAGTTTAGGAACTGACATTTAGCAAATGAACATAAAAAGATGTCTCTTTAATTTCTCATACTTCTAACTTGCAGAGTTCAAGCTAATCTTTTTTTACTTCTCAGAACTCTGCGCTAGCGCTAGCACTTTGATGTGGGAAAGTTTGTTATGGTGAATGTTACTTTTGATCTGAATATCATGCTAATGTTAGGCTTCAAGCAAAAAGGAAAGGTTTTAGGAAATAAACTATTCTATCAGATGCTCTATACAGTACTAAAGTAAATTAGCGAATCTGTAGCTGGTTTTTCACTTGAACAGGAATGAATCTTCTAAAGGCTTTTGAGGGGCCACGTTTTATTGATGCAGTAGTGGAATTGTGGGTGTGCTTTTAGAAAGCTTTGTTTAGCTCTCAGTAATATTGTCTTCCTCAACCCCAAGTTAGAAGGGAGTCTCAGTACTCCTGAATCATGAATCATCATGATAGCCCTGCTAATGTTTCAGGTCACTGGTAATCGTAGCCTCTGGCTAACCTCGACCTAACCTGCTGAACCCAGCCAAGACAAAGCTGTTTAGGCATGAACTACATCCTTTTGTATGTGGAGACGTCAGGAGTATAAATCAATGGCAGGGCAAAAAAGGAGGCAGAACTTTTCAAGAATTTCGGGAGGATTCATTGTGGCGCTGTGGAATGTGCGCAAGATGAATGGCGTTAGATGAGTACGGAGAAAGTATGAGTGTTGGGGAAGTTATTCCAAAATAGTAGTAAGTTACTGATTTTTTTTTTTTGTACAGCAGATTGCAATGGTAGTACTTTACTGTTCAGACTGACTAGTTAGTTATCACATTAACCATTATTAGGCATAGAATGAATCTGCTGCCATTTTGTTTTACATTTTCTTTGTGGTTTTTGAATGAAAATGGGGTACTATTCTTACATCAGCCAATCCAGCCCCTGACTGAACATGTTTCTTAAGGGTGTTCACAATTTTGGATTCAAAAACAGCTAAATGCAGCACAATGGAATAGAGCAGGCTATTTTTAACCTGACACACCATCTAAAAAATACTTCTGCCTGTACCATTAAAAAAGGTGTGAGACACAAAACAATGGCCAGAGATGATGGGGGCTTCCCCGCTGAATGTCAGAGATGTCAAATCCGCTATGATAATGAGTAAAGTGGTTGTTTCAGTGTTGCTAGTATTCATGATGTCCTGCATTTCTGTGTTCTGATTGGAGCCTGCAGAGAATGCTTTAGTTTGTGTATAGCGCAGAGGATAATTTTTGATTTCATGCTTTTGGAATTACTGCTGTTCTTTGATGTAATTGATATTAAAAGCAGTGGTTGACCGATATTGGATTTTCAATGGCTGATTTCGATACTAATGTCTAGAGCCCGGTCAGCCGATATAATTCCATATGAATGAGCACTCATTTTATGCAATATTTACTCAAAATTCAATAAGATATTTGAAAAAAAATGTGCATGAACTGATACTTGGTGAAATTGTCTTCTTTCTCTTAACATTTTGAAGCAACACTTTAAGGTTATAGCTACAGTCATACAGAAAGTAAAAAAGAAAAAGAAAAATCTGTTATGCTAAGTATGGAACCAAAATAGCTTCAAAATCATTCAAATAATATTATTCACAAAATTGAAACCTAATGTCTTATTCAAAAATGTGACACATGCAAAGCACAGTTCATAAATAGACGTGGTGTTTACAACATTTTTTTTGTTATATACGTGTGGGTTGTTGGATTCACAAATCATCACACTTTTGTTACCATGTAGATGTTTATGACTGCTTTTGACAGATTCACAAATGCATTATTTAAACTGTTAAATCCAGCCAATTATAGTACACATAGAACATCTGGCTCTAGTAATATCATGTTGGCCAAAAATATGGTAATATTTTGGTGCCACACACAAAGATACATTCATGCTGTAAGTAAATATTGCCCTCTGGCAATTTTCACAGTACATATTTAGCAACCCAACAAGTCTTTCTGGTAGTGATTGACTGACATTAATACTCAGTTTCTAAAGTTCACCAAGACTTTAATTTAGTAACACGAAGCCCACAAGCTAAAATGGTCTGTCTTCCTGCTGCTTTTGGCTTCTCAGCTCTTTATTTAAACTCTTTTACAAGTAAAAAAAACTTTGCACACAAATGAGAATAGTTTATTTTGGCTCAAAGCTATTTTACGCTTACTCTTCCGCATAAAAGCCTTGTGAAATTTTCTGTTGATGCAAAAATATCATTGAGGCCTTATGCTGCAGATTGATTAAGACAGATTTCCATTGCGACAAATTCGGACTGTCAGAAACATTTCAGGTAATCGCTTGTTCTTGTGGCTGTTTCCCTCTAGATGTGGAGCACAAGCAGGACGAGGGTGGGGACTCTGCAAAGAATGAGGTAAAACTGTCTTCCTGTTGTGTGCCTGTCTGTGATATATGTGTGTGCACGTTTGTGTGTTTCCGTCTGTGAAAATTCAACCTTTCCGTTAATTGCTCAAGATCTCCGAAGAAAATTCCTAGTACGATGACATGGAACCTGTTTTTCCAGCCACTTGATTATGAAAGAAATGGTACCCTAATGGTGAAATATCAAATACACTTGGTCCTCTGCTTAAAAACAAGGGTCCCTGCTCTCTAACAGCCGTCGGGCCGCTCGAACCATCTCCGTACTGATGAGTACCCTTAGTTTGATAGTCCCCCACCAGCCCATTCGCGAAACGCTCCAAAATCATTTGCAGACAATCCACCTAATTCCTTCCTTCATTTTGGATCGCATAGATAGATAAGCACACTAAAACAGAGAGAGAAAAAGTCGTTAATTTTTTCTTTTCCTTTTTTTTTGCTTTTGTCCCTTTAAACAGGGAGCTCGAGGGAGGCTCCGTGGGGGAGTGGGCTGGGAAGTCAGCCTCCGTCAAAGACCCATGCCCAGAGTAACCTTCCAGGCCGGTGACCCTTATTACATTAGCAAGAGGACCAGGGAGGAGTTGCTGGCCAAGTGGAAGTTGGAGGTGAGTACCACTGCTCGCCACTGTCCCAGAGGAAGAGCGATAGGGAGCCTGTCAGCATTTCTAATATAGCAGGAATGTTTGCCAGGACGAAGGCGTCCCGAATAGATTCTGCGAAAGCCAAGTGTATTTGATGAGTCATTTGATCTCGAATGAAGGTACCATTTATTTCATGAGGCATCTTGCTGGCTTCTTCTCACACAGAAAATCTAGTGGTTAGTCATTATAACCATGCACAGACATGTCTGTTATGAATGCAGTGGCTAATCAGAGGTGTTAAAATTGGTAGTGGTAGTTTGTAACAGTCTGATAGATAAGTTTTTTTTTGTTTATGATTGGTTATTGGCCAATAGGGCTGTGCAAATAATCGAATGCGATGATCATGCGCATCTCGTCAGAAAAGTCGGTTCTGTGATTAGTAGTAAATCTCCATCACATGCTTTCAAATGGAGCGACATTTACTACACAGAGCCGTAATTCACTGACAAGCTACGCAATCTCGCGTTCATAATCGTAGGCGATACATTGGCGATAATGAACGCGATATTGCGTAGCTTGACAGTGAATTAGGGCTCTGTGTATTAAATGCCACTCCATCTGAAAGCACGTGATGGAGATTTACTACTAATCACAGAACCGGCTTTACTGACGAGATGCGTATGATCACCGCATTCAGTTATTTGCACAGCCCCATTGGCCAATATTAGAGATTTTAAAGTTTATCGGTAATAAATATTGGATATTTAATTGTGCAAGCTTATTTACTCTATTTTGCATTAGTTTTTAATGTTTAATTAAATGTTTAAAATATTTATATACAAAATATTTGAAATGTTTATCACTTATCGGCATCAGTATATCAGTGTATATATCGGTAGATATATTCATCAACTTATCGGTATCGTGTATACCTAGTTGTGATTGCCAGAGCATTTTTGTGTGGACAAAAAAACAACATGACTGGACACTTGTTGCTCCTGGTTAGGATCAGGGTCATTCCTGGCATGGGATGGGGCCAAGAGCAAGTAGAGGATGCGGGGCCCCCTTAAAGGATGGGGCCTGGTGCAGTTGGCCCAGTTGCACCACCCTAAGAACAGCCACAGTTGGCCTTTGTACTGTTTAATTGTAACTTCTTAATCTATTTCACTAATTATTGGAGACATCTTGAATACCAAGATCAAGAATGAGACATTTCAGGAAGAAAATCAAAGGTTATATCATCATTTCATTTTTTTAGTCTAATAGTCTGAGTCATGTTGAATTTTTATACACGTTACATGAACGTGCGGAGCTGAAATTGTTGTGATGTGTCTTGACTTGAATGTGAAGCGTGATTTCTGCTCCACTAGTGGCATTGAAACAGGTTTCCAGAACACTCCTGTCTGTCATTTGCTGATCACACAAATAATCCCACACCAGGGTTATTTTTAAAGAAAATCCAGTTTAATATAATTTAAGGGACAAATTAAGAGGTACTTGAGCATTAAGGTTGGTTCACAACAAGAACGATAACTATATTTCACACTAACAGACCAGTAACACTTCAGTATAGGGACCAATTCTCACTATTATCTACCTGCTTATTAGCATGCATGTTAATAACATATTGGGTGTTTATTAGTGCTCATAAAGCACATATTCTGCATGACCATATTCCACATCCCTAATCCCAATACCTTAACAGCTACCTTACTAACTATTAATAAGCAGCAAATTAGTAGTTTATTGAGGCAAAAGCCATAGTTAATTGTTTGTTGCGAGAATTGGACTTTAAAATAAAGTGTGACCAACAGACGATAACATTCAGTGTATTATAATAATGCACTGCAGTTTTGTCATCTAATGGTTAAAATGCTTGAGCTCTTTAAGGTCAGGTGTATTCTGATTATATCACAGTGTTTTTATCATTCAACTGATGAAAAAAAAATCATTCTGAAAGTTATTCTAATAACGTTTTTATGTGTTGTTATTGTTATTGTTGGGAAGTGGACTCCAGATTTCTTATAGAATTTGAAAAATTATTAAAACTTTATAGTTATCGTTATTGTCCCTAGTGTGATGAGCCTTTACTGATGGGTTTGATGGGGTACAAAAAAGGCTGGGAAACACTGATTTAGATAATTAATTTAGCTCTCTTAAAGAAATAGTACACCCAAAGATAAAAATTTTGTCATTAATTACTTAACTTCATGTCGTTCCAAACCCTTGAGACCTTCATTCATCTTCGGGACACAAATTGACATATTTTTGAAGAAATCCGAGAGCTGTCAGACCCTGCATAGTTGTCGTCGTACTCTCGTGAACTCGGAGGAAAAGAAATTGTTGAATAAAGTTATTTTTGTTTTCTTTGTGCACAGAAAGTATTCTCATAGCTTCATAAAATTACGGTTGAAACATTGATGTCACATGGACTATTTTAACGATGTCCTTATTACCTTTCTGGGCCTTAAACGTGGTAGTTCCATTGCTGCCTATGCAGGGTCAGAAAACGCTCAGATTTCATCAAAAACATCTTAATTTGTGTTCCAAAGATGAGCGAAGGTCAGGTCATTTTTGGGTGAACTATCCCTTTAACATCCATTGCTATAGTGAATCTCTAATATCATCGCAGGTACAGGTGGTTGACAGTTTTCCTACTGTGTTGCATGGTGAGAACCGCTCTGTTACATAACATTCTTTTTCCTCGGTAACCAAAGGGAGCCGACCAATCGACATCAAGCTCCCCCTGCCCCCATTTTTTTTTCTCCAGCCCTTGCCACACTGTGTTTGAGGATAAGCCATAAAAGTGTCAGAGATCCCAGAAATACAGCCAAATTAGCCGGACACACAGTTGTCTCGTGAGTGGACGTCGTAAAAATTCCAGAGAAATGGGCGTTTCGCATTCTTCACGCAGAGAGCAGGAATCCTCCATCGGGAGCCTGGGAATTTTTTTTTTCCCTCTGAATAGGCACATTATGGAGAGCGCAGATCGTAACATGTCATTTCTCTGTTTGCTCTCCGAAGGTCTGTGCAGTCATGTTTTCTCCACACCGGACACAACAATGCAGCAGGAAACTCTATTGAAAGGGGCCTTGACATGTTTCCTTCCTCTGGCTACGAGGCCTGAGCCACATACAGTCAGCAGAGCTTTGTTAGCATTGAAGGGGTGGCCCTAAGGGGGGGAATAAAACCCAGCCTGCTTTCACTTTCTGTGAGCAAAGGGGATCATACCTCTTTTTTTTTTTTTTTTTTAATAAGTGCCC
>JAFVLL020009878.1:0-30792 GCA_021397915.2 Tor tambroides | reverse complement strand
TGAAAGTGCACCGTGTATAAAGTTATTGTCTCTCAAAAGAAAGAGTCGACTCTGAATCATTGAAACGAATCCCAAGCCGTTTCATGTTGACGTCAAAATGAAACATTAGCATATTGCCCGCCCACTTGTTGCGCGCGCAGACCTGGGAAAACTTGGATTTTGGTGCCGCTCACAAAAAGCTCACAAACACTGCTTTAAATGAAATCGACCAATCAAAGGAGGGGGTTGGAAAAATGAATCGTTGAACAAATCGTTTGGGAGTCGCTGAGCAAATAAGGTAAAAGTAAATGCATATGAGAAGACAATGAAAGTGTTTGTTTGACCTTGCATGCATGTCAGCCTGTTGTTGGGGACTCCCAAAACCAAAATATGAACCTTTCATAACCCATAATAGGGGCACTTTAATAAACCATATAAATCATAAAAATGTGCCTTTAATTACCTACATAGCCTAATAAACGCTCAAGCGCACACAAAAAAAAGCTTTCCACAGAGCATCGGCAGATAAAATAATTATGAATGTGTCAGGGAAACAGCAAGGAGACTGCATTAACATTTCAATAATTTTTTGATGAACTAGTGCTTTCTTTGTTTTCGGCTTAAGAGATGAAGTCAGCGACACGGACTCGTCATCTCCGCAGTAGTGGATGCGCCTGTATGCATGTTTCATGCGGATTACATAATCTGAGAATATTTGTTTTCCATTTGAATTGGTTAATTTAAAGGTAGAGATTTCACTCTCCATAGATATATTTTTCATGTCTGGACGGCAAGCATACACGGAGTTTCGGAGCTTCGAGTTCAAGTTCACAGAGAGCGAGACGGCAGAACGCGCATCCTGTTTGATTGAATTATTTTACAAAAGTGCAACGTTTCATTGTTATTCTGAGTGCATACAAATAAACGTAGAGTCTTTACAGATTCGAAAGATCTATTACTTTTATCTGTATAACCAAAAATGATGGAGTATTTTAAGAGCAAGTGAGCGCACCGGCACCTCCATCTGTCATGCAATGAGCACGCTACTGTTCAGGGTCCACACTCCGCACATACACTTGAATAGCGCACATTTTTCTAGGTTAACATTAGATTGAGCGGCCATGTAAAGTTGCTACTACATACATCTTTCAGATGAAAAGCCATATTTGAGGTCGAGCGTTTGGATGTCCTGCCGTATGTACTATATTACCACATAAAGCCTAGGTTGCACATAGACCAGCTGTTAACAATCTGTCCATCACGGATGCCACTTCCCGTGGATTTTTTTTTCTGCAGCTAGACTATTAAAATCGACTATTAGGGGGCAGCCCTAGAAATCCGAGAGCTTTCTTGACCCTGCATAGACAGCAAGGAAACTACCATATTCAAGTCAGAAACATAGTAAGAACATTGTTAAAATAGTCCATGTGACATCAGAGGTTCAACCTTAATTTTATGAAGCTACGTAAATACTTTTTGACAGAATTTTGATTTTTTATCTCTTTAAGCTGTATCCTAACAAATATTGGCACAATTTAGAGAAAAAAAAAATGTTCCAAAGAAGTTTTGTTCAGCATGAAATGAAAATTCATGCTATCTATTTTCTAAATGCAAGCTATAGATTTTATTATAAATGATTCATACATGCATGTGTTTCATTTAAAAAAAAACAATTTTGGCCTGGGCAATGTTTAATCAAAATAACCTGGTGATGTATGCAGGACTCTTGTTTGTAGCTTGTTTGTCAGTTGATCATTTAGTTTGCTTAAACATCGACTCTGCAGGCTCACCTTCATCTACATTCACTTCTGAGTTCTCAACATCCAATCAACAGCTGACGCAAGTCCCAAATCAGTTTTTATTGATGCTATAAATGTATTTGTTTTGTCACACTTGATAATGACACAGTCTTAAAGTGTTCATTTTACAGGATTTGATAGATGCTGTTCACTTGCACACTGTCTTCACATTGAAACATTATACTTATAAATTATCCATATAAATAGGTTTTGAGGTCAACCATTTCCACATAATCATCATAGTAGTTTAACTTTGTTTGAAAAGCATGGGAAAATAGGGAAAGGATGCCCGCAACGTAACTCTAGGGAACTGGACCGCATCATTTTCCTCCAACAGTGTATTCAAACTAACATTTATCCTAATTTAGATGCATTGCTCCTCATTAATTCTCAGGCAAATTGCTTTAGCCCATACGATTCTGCTTGCCATGATCTGAGTGAATTATGTTTTTACTCTTTGATGAGCATAAGACAGGCCTACCTAGCATTAGCCCTAACAAGATCTTAAGACAAATCAAAGACCTCAAGGATGTGGGCTCACAGGCAAACAACCTCCTCATGACCTCTATGTATTTGCCTATTCAGCATCCAGAACCTGGCCTGCTCAGTTCTAAACACGGTTATTCGGATCAATAAACCCCCAAGCTCAAACTACTAATGATGTCTGCTAGAAAAGGGGATAGGGAGGAGAAATACAAGTCTGAAGGGGGTTAGATGTCTAGAAGACTTATAGAAAGGAGAGAATTGCCATTTAAAGGAATAGTTAGCTAAAAATGCTAATTTTGTTATCCTTTACTCACCCACATGGTGTATAAACCCACATGACATTATTTATTTATTTTTCTAGAATGCTAAAGGAGATATTCAGCAGAATGCTCATGCTGCTCTTTTAAATAAAATGAAAGTGAATTCATTCTCTCATTCTCACTCTCAATCTCATTCTCCAGAAATTGAATATGAGATCTTATCTACCATATTCTTGTTATTGTGGCAACTTTATTGTTGCTTTTGCTAAAATAATTACTTAATGTTGGCTTGTTCATCATACAAGCTATAGTATGACTTAGGACATTAAATAAATGGTACAGGTCAGGTGCTTTTTTGTCCGTTTTGGAGCTGGACCCCATCCACTTCCATTGAATGGAAAAGAGCAGCTTGAACATTCCTCAAAACATCTCCTTTTATGTTCCACCATAGAAGGAAAGTCATATGGTTTTTAACAACATGAGGTTGAATAAGTGATGACAGAAGTCTTGCGTGAACAATCCCTTTAAGTAGGATGTTACTGATCCACAGACAAACACCACCACCCAAATACAGGATTCTTTGTGTTTCTTGCAAATCCTCAAATGCTGAAACACATTTTCCTGATCCCCATATGTTTAGTCTGGTACACAAACAGATCACTTCTGATAATGAGGGAACATGGCATGACATGCAAGCTAGATTTTATCAAAGACCGCTTGGAGCAGATTTGATAGCGTTAGTCTCAAAGAAAGGAGCAGCCTTGCCATGCTAGTGTGAGACCAAGATAATCTTCATCTAATCTGGCTTTCTGAACTAAGAGGATTTGACAGCCTTGAGGTTATAGACTGAGAACTAAACCCTCACGGTACAAAAAAAAACTCAGATTTGCAGAGTTTATTATTACACAACATGAAACTGGATTAGGTCACAATGGTTTTGCCAAAACCAAAGTCATGAAAACTTGTTTTTGTGTCCTGCAGAACACCCTGAAAGCTTATCCCTGTGGCTCGGACCACACCCCGAGTCCAATGGCGAGCCGGGAGCCGGTTAAAGCTGAAGCCGTATTGGACAGCCCATCCGTCCGTCTCACTGCTGTCGCCGTTAGTGTAAACGAGGGGCACACTATTGTTTTCTTGGGTGACTCCAAAGGCAATTTGCATAAGGTATGTGACATGAAAATTAGCCGTTTGACTGACCACTTCTAAAACAATTTATTTATGATTTATAGTAAACCACTAGAGAGATATTAGTCCGCTTAATATGGTAATATTATCTGTCTACTTAAGCAGATGGAAAGAGATTTCGCCTGCAGGGTGAATGTGTCATATCCCAACATAGTGCTGAAACAGCATACCTAAGGCTTTTTGTGTTTCCTCAGTCCGACCGCAGAGCAGCCTTCACCACAAACCACGCTATATGAAACACTGTATTTGCAGGGATTGTGATTGCTCAGAGACCACCGGAGACTCAGTTTGACACCACTTGTAAATTCAAAGGGCTCGTGAGATGAAATTCAAACACAGACCAAGTTACGTCTAGGCCTTGCCCTGACTGGATTTGCATGCTGTAGTGGGCAAAGGTTAAACTGTAGTTTTTGGTTAAATCTGAATGACATTGCATGACCCAAGCCTCCCTATGACAGCCAGTCACTGTTCTCTGCTGTTCTGACACATTTTGGCAAGTCGGTGTCATTGTTCACAAGCATGTGTGACATTTTCACAGTGGAAGACAAGTGACGCATTTAGACAACAAAATTTTTGAATAGGCGTCATCACAATATGCATAGGGTTTTAAGTTTGGCTATTTAATATGTTACATTTCATTCAATTTAATTATATCTCAACAACAGAAATGGGAAATGCATGTATTGTGTATTGTCATATAAATAGAAAGTATATTTTACATAAATATAGACAGGTAGAATTGAAATAAGAAAATAACACAATCCACGCTTTACATGATGGATGGATGGATGGATGGATAGATATCTATTTTATAGAAAAGCATTGAGATAGATAGATAGATAGATAGATAGATAGATAGATAGATAGATAGATAGATAGATAGATAGATAGTTTATATAAAAGCATTGAGATAGATAGATAGATTATATAAAAGCATTTAGATAGATAGATAGATAGATAGATAGATAGATAGATAGATAGATAATATAAAAGCATTGAGATAGATAGATAGATAGATAGATAGATAGATAGATAGATAGATAGATAGATAGATAGATAGATATTTTATAGAAAAGCGTTTAGATGGATAGATAGATAGATAGATAGGTAGATAGATAGATAGATAGATAGATAGATATTTTATATAAAAGCATTGAGATAGATAATGTGACGAGTCGGCTGCCTCCCCCCTTAATATCATCACCACCCCGTCCCTTATTCGCCGCCCTTCACCAGGCTCCCGACGGGAGTGGGTGGATGAGAGGAGGGGCGCTGAAAACAGCTAGGTCTGGCGGCGTGTGATGAGGCGCACCTGAAGTGAATGGAGCCTCATCACCGCCGCTGTTAAATGCCGAGCGCGCCTCTCCTCGGGAGACCGGTCTCTTCCCCGTGCATGCACGCTGGTGTCCTCGTGGGTCCAGGAAGGGTGCGTAGAGGGAACCCCGTGCCGCCAAAGCCGCGAGCCGTCAACCCCGTGGTCCGGAGGGGACCGCACCCGTTATGTGGCTGACGGGCCAGGAAGCCGGGCCACCCATCTCCGCTTGCAGTACCGGGAGGAAGAGGATGTTGCCGCCGCTAGAAGAAGCCGCCGCTCCCTCGCGCCCTCCCTCGACCATGTCCGGGGAGCGCCGTGCCGCTGGACTCTGCCCCTTACCTGGACCCTTCCTTTCTGAACACTGCCCTTCCTTCACATCCCCGGAGCACGTTGAGGACACCAGATCCCCTATTATTTTGGACACTTTTACCCCCTTTGGACACTTTATTTTGATATTTTTGTTGAATAAAAGCCTCTCCGAGGCCTGACGCCACACCCACTGTGTCTGTCGTTTGCTCCTCCCGCCACAATAGATAGATAGATAGATAGATAGATAGATAGATAGATAGATAGATAGATATTTTATAGAAAAGTGTTTAGATAGATAGATAGATAGATAGATAGATAGATAGATATTTTATAGAAAAGCGTTTAGATAGATAGATAGATAGATAGATAGATAGATATTTTATATAAAAGCATTGAGATAGATATTTTATAGAAAAGCGTTTAGATAGCTAGATAGATAGATAGATACTTTCACTTTACTTACACACACACACACACACACACACACATATATATATATATGAACGTGTGTGTGTATATGAAGTTTATTTTTAATTACTAAATATTTAGCGATATTTAAATGTTTATTGTAATGTTGAAGGTATATTATAACTAAAACACATATACATTTATTGTTATTCATATATCATAAAATTGTATACATGTATAAAAATAAAAACCCCACATCTGACAACAGCAGCTTACACATTCTGCTAGATATGGGTGAGAAACAGCAAAACTAAATATGTGATTAAATTATGACAGAAGTTTAATTTTTGGGTGAACCAGCCCTTTAACATAGATGCAAGATCATTTCAGTTGAAATGAAGAATCGCATAAACATTTGTATTTTCCCTCACAAACACACATGCTGGTGCACCTCCTCTAACCCTACATCTACACAACTATTCAGTCTTGCATGATACGATAATGTTGCAACGCATGATTCCTCCTGCAGTAGACCGTGGCCAGCAGTTTGTCAATTCTAATCCAGTTAAAACGCAAACCTGAATGGGTGGAGTGTGTGAGCAGCTCGCGGTGTAAGGTGTCTGAGACTCTTAAGCAGGATACCTGCTCTTCTGATGGGATTCTCACTATTCTAATCTGGTTTGCTGAAATCGACCCCAGTCGTGATAGAATTCAAGAGGCATTAGGCACCTCTCTCAGATCTTTGTACGTCGTTTTCCTTTAATGAGACTTAGAAGTGCTCTAAACCATTTCAGCAGACACTTTTAGTTAGACCTGTCCACATCCAGCTCTCCTCGTGTCTCTAAGGTGTCCTGTTGCAACTGATGCAGTTTCATAAACTTAAATATTCAGTTAAACCTTGAGGAAGTTCTTAGGAGCCGTTAGGTTACTTATTGAAACTCTTTGTTCCGTGGTGAGTTCAAGGTGCTTTTCATCTCATGTTAGGTGTTCCTGGGTAATTCAGGAGAGGTGAAGAAATACTCCACCCTTCTCATCCAACCTGGTTTGGCCATCAACAGTGACTTGCTACTGGATTCCACCCATAGACATGTCTACATCATGACCAGCCATTCTGTGAGTCCAAAAATCATGTCACTGCCAGTAAAAAAAAAAAAAGATTTTTGTTTAAAGTCTCTTATGCTCACCAAGGCTGTATTTATTAAATATTGTGAATTTGATATTATGAACTATTATTACAATTTAAATATTTGCAGTATTAATGCAACATGTTAATAATTGAGCAGATTAAAATGATTTTGGAAAGGTCGTGTGAATTTGGAGAAGAGGACATATGGTCACTCATTCTAGTTTAATGATCTTTATGATATTCAAATACATACTGCAAAATTTCCACTCACAATCAGCACCAAAAAAGTTTAAGAGCCAGATTTACTAACAGCTTGCGCCAGCGCAAATTGTCTTTTGGCGATAACATAGTGCTGTCAGGATTTACTAAAGACGCACAGTGAAGAATTAGCGCTGAAAAGGCGTGGACAGTTATTTTTGCACCTGACCTCGTTGAATATGCATTTGTAAGAGTTCCCCTTTCAGACGCAAAATTTATGGAAGGAGATAGTATTAAAATTAACTACGCAATGTGATTTACTAACATTTGTGCTCAAGTTACTGGTATTTGCACCATTATCTAACACCCAAAAAAGCATGTCTTAAAGCAGGCGGTAATTTGCGCTGCTCTTGGTATATTATGCTGGTCATTATGGAAATGATCTGGCTGCTTCTGTGTTAATGTGCACATTGTCAGTAAATCACACTCTGAATTTTCCCCTCCCATCAGGGCTTTTATGGAATTGTGCTTTTTGGAATTTGCCCCGTTTAGTAAATCTGGCTCTAAAAGTGCATATTTGATGTAGTTCACGATCACATTCACCCTTATTCCTGGAGTGGAAACTCTGGGTTATCGCTGTGTCCGTGTGTGATGTGTGAATAAGTGATTTCTCCTGCTGTGTCGTGTGGTCAGGTGGAGAAGAGGCCTGTGGCAGAGTGTGACAAGCACACTGATTGCGCTTCCTGTCTGGCAGTGAAGGACCCATACTGCGGTTGGTGTGTTCTTGACGGCCGGTGAGTTTTATCTTGTAATTCCTGCTTTGGTCTGCAATTTTCAGTTTATTTTAGGAGTATTTCTCTCTGTCTGTCAGTTATCTTACTCATCCCCCTGCCTGGTCTTTTCTTCTCCTCACTCCTCCAGGTGTGGGATGCGTTCAGACTGTAGGCTAGGCTCGGTTGAAGGTCATTGGCTGTGGAGTTTTGATGAGCAGCAGCAGTGCTTGAGAGTGGAGTCGCTGAGCCAATATAACGCCAGCCTTGGAGAACAGAAACAGGTATAAAATCATTCAGTCAGAAATTGTGATGAAGTGGGAAATTCAGAGCACCATCAAAATTCAATCCTCCTTCAACCATAAGGCCTAAAAGTAAACCCTGCAATATTTCAGTTAATATCTTTCATACACTTGCATTCTAAAGTTTGGGGTTGGTGAGACTGTTTATGTTTTTTTTTTAAAGAAGTCTCTTATGCTTACCAAAGTTGATCTATTTGATCAAAAATGCAGCAAGAATAGTAATATTGTGTAATGTCATTGCAATATAAGATAACTGCTTTCTATTTGAATATATTTTAAAATGTAATTTATTTCTGTGGTCAAAGCTAATTTTTCAGCATCATTACTTCAGTCTTCAGTGTCACATGATCCTTCAGAAATCATTCATATATACTGATTTGATGCTCAGGAAACATTTCTTATCAATGTTGAAAACCGTTGTGCTGCTTAATATTTTTGTTGGAAACTGATACATTTTTCCAGGATTCTTTGATGAATAAAAAGTTCAAAAGAACAGCATTTATTTGAAATAGCAATCTTTTGTAAAATTATACATTTCTGTTCTCACTTTTAATCAAATTACTGCATCTTTGTGAATTGTTTCTTTGTGTTTCAGTTAGCATATGGTTAGCGAGCTACAGTAATTAGTCTCTAAGCTAGCAGACTCTGCCACTGCATTCCCTGATGGGATAATTCACACATTATCTTGCCTCATTTTTAATGCTTTAAAGCTTTTACCCAATCATTGTAATTTTTATTTAACTGTTCCGTAAGGGATGCATTTCTAATGAATTATTAGTGTTATAAAGCTTATTGAAACAAAAAATATGTTTTGTGTTACTTTACAATGATTGTGAGATTATAACCATGGTTAATATGTTTCTTTTGTGTGTGTGTTTAGATTAATGTGGATGTCCTGGGTTTGCCCAGTCTGGCAGAGGGTGACATGTACTCGTGTTTCTTTGAAGACACTGAAACAGCTGCTTTGGTTCAGGGCACCACAGTCACCTGTGCCACTCCTGAGGCCCACAGACTTCCACCGGTACCACAGGGAGAGGGTAAGACAACCCACATGCTAATAATGTTTGACTTGTTTGATCATTTTCTGCGAAATGACTTGAAAGCTGGCCTTAAGGAACTGGTTTACATGTGTAAGAGCATGTTTGCGATGTTTGAGTGAGGAAATCTTTGTTTTTCCATGATTATCAATGTGACATTTTCTCACAGTTAAGAGTGATTACCATTCAAAAACTTTGGGGTCAATAATATTAAAAAAATAATATAGTGCTTTAATTTAGCAAAGATGCATTAAGCTGATCAAAAGTGACTGTAATGACAATTATAATTTAAGTTTTAAATAAATACTGTTCTATTCATCATATAATCCTGAAAAACATGTATCATGGGTTCTGCAAAAATATGAAGCAGCACAACTGTTTAACATTGATAATAATAAGAAATGTTTCTTGAGCAGCAAATCAGCATATGAGAATGATTTCTGAAGGATCATGTGACACTGAAGACTGGATTAATGGTGCTGAAAATTCAGCTTTGCATCGCAGGAATAAATTACATTTTAAAATATATTAAAACAGAAAACAGACCTTTTAAATTGTAATAATATTTCATAATATTACAATTTTGAATATATTTGTAATCAGATAAATGCAGCCTTAGTGAGCATAAGAGACCTATTTCAAAAACATAAATCCTACCAAAACCAAACATCTGAACAGTATAGTTCATCACCCTGTGATCGCTCTGGAATTCTATAATAGTCATGTTCCGGTTTCACTTCCTCTGTTGGTTTTTCCGCATCATTATTCTTCCATGGAAGCATTCCACTAAAAAGTTAATGATATTACATAAATGGCAAAATAAGCTGTGGATGGTGCATTTAACTTCATCTGATTGTTTTTTTAAGGTTTTATGTGACATGATGTTCCAGTGCCAGAACATCCAGTTAACTATTTGACTCCTCATGTTTGTCCTCTATAACAGATTCTGTGTCCGTCACGCTGTCCCTGCGCTTTCGGACGGTCACCGTAGCTCTCGCAGACTTCACCTTCTACGACTGCTCTGTGGTGCAGCAGCTCTCTGGCACCAGGCCGTAAGTCACATGAACTCTCCTGCGTTTTAATGAATAAATCAATCACAAAAATACAGGACAATGTTAACTAATGTAGTTATCTAATGTTAACAAAATAAATCTTTATTGTAAAGTGGTAGTGAAAAGTTTTAACCATTTAGTGTCATGCCATCATCATCCATGAGCAATATTAAAACATCTATTGGTGAGCAGCTGTCATATGCTGAAGAATGTCCCAGAGGCGTGAGAGGGGCAGGGCAGCTGTCTCTCTCTCTGGACCTCACTAACACATCCCTGATGATTTAACAGCTGTTTCCCACATTCCATCATTCCACAGCCCTGACCATCCTCCCTTACTCATACACCCCTGCAGACAGCCGCTGATGGGGTGGCTCTCCCTGATGCTGTTTTGATTCGTGATGTGGGAAAGCTGTGAACTCAGCTCTGTGTTGTTTGATGAGTTTAGGGGAATCATGTGTAATTCTAGAGCTCAGCTATTTTGGATGGGTGTAATTTATGCAGTCTCTTCTAAACTTTTCACCCATTATGTTCTGTTTTGCTGTGTTATCAGGTGTAGGGGCTGTGTGAACAGCCGCTGGAAGTGTAACTGGTGCATCCACCAGCATGTGTGCACTCACCGGTCCATGTGTGACCATGGTGCGATCATCTACAACCAGCATGTAAGTTTTTGTTAGTATGTGAGGTCATATCTGTGAGTTTGATATGCTGTGCAATTATAGTGGAGCCCAAAAGTCTGAGACCAACAGTGAAAGTCCATGTTTGTTTATTTATATGTGTGTGTGTGTATATATATATATGTGTATGTATATATGTGTATATATATATATATATATATATATATACACACACAATATAGTTTTTTAATAAATTTGTGTTAGCTAATTTATATTTTTGTAAAAAAAAATATAAATTAATTTATCAGCATAATTTGTGTAAAGTTTAAGTAGAAAAAAATATTTCATTTTGTCCCTGTTTTGTTACAAATGTACTTATTTGATTAGTGAACTAGAAATATTAGAATATGAAAATGTGAAATATTTCTTATTCAATTTGTCGTTCATTTTCTTTTGTTTTTTTTCAAAACATTTATTTCTGTTAATTAAAGTTCTAAATGGCTGGTTTTCAGTGTGGTCTCAGATTTTTAGACCCCACTGTATGTGTTTTCAACTCCTTTTGCTTTGAATAACTGTTTTTGGTTCATATAAACTACCATTCGAAAGTTTGGAGTCAGTAAGTTTTTTTTTTTTTAAATAATTTAATGTCTTTCAGCAAGAATGCATTAATGTTACAAAAGTTTTCTCTTAAATAAATGCTGTTCTTTTGAACTTTGTATTCATCAAAGAATCCTGGAAAAAAGTATCACAGTTTCCACAAAAATATTAAGCAAACAATTGTTTTCAACATTGATTATTATAAGAAATGTTTCCAAATCATCATATTAGAGTGAGTTCTGAAGGATCATGTGACACTGAAGACTGGAGTAATGATGCTGAAAATTCAGCTTTGCATCACAGAAATAAATTACATTTTAAAATATATTAAAATAGAAAACAGTTACTTGTATTGTAATAATAATTTTCAATATTATTGTTTTTACTGTATTTTTGCAGCTAAGTGATCAAAAATTCTTTCAAAAACATAAAAAATTCTTATCAACCCCAGACTTTTAAATGGTAGTACACTTAACGCTTGCTTGTGTGTTTTATGATTTTTAATATGGTTAATTCAGCACCATTGTTTATTGATTTAAGTTGATATTAATTTATTTCAGTTGCCATTTATATTTCTTTTTTCCCCTCATTCTTTCTGTTGTCCTGTGTTCATCTGAAGTTTTCGCTCCCCACATCTGCTCCTCAAACAATAAAAGACTTTGACGAGCACACGTACACCACCTCCACACCCACGACAACAACAACCCTCTCAACCACTGAGCCTGCTAAAACGACCGAAGCCTTTGTTATGACTACCCCTTCAATGACCCCGCCCACTACTCCAGAGCCCACCGCCGCCCCCACCACCACACCTCTGGAAACCACAACCCCTCTCGACCATCCACCCACCACCCCCAACCACGCTACAACCTCCTCTACGCACACATCCAGTGCCACTACAGAGTCAACCGAAACCATCGCAGAGGCCACAACCCTCTCGAAAAACACCTCTTGGGTGGAGGAGAGCATCCAGGTAGGTTTGCTGTCAACGCCGACCCCTCAATCATACGAAGAACTCGTGGGACCTTCGTCGCATGAAGAGCCCGCTGAAGTGACGCTACCCGCGTTGAGAGCTGGGGAGGTGGTGACGATGGGGCCGTTGATTGAAGCGCTGCCCTCATCTTCCTCTGAAGTAGTCACCCTCTCGCAGGCGGAGATGGATTTAGATGCTCTTATAGACACTGGCATCCCTGTGTCGTCAGCTAGCGCCCCCTCTGGCGACGGCGAGGCAGGGCCTGATTCATCCGATTTCCCCCTCGCTCCAGACACAGACTACCAGTCCGACTCGGCTGACCTTTTCCTCATGGTGAGTGTGGCTCCTCGGGCCAACTCTGCTCGCATGTAGTGCTGCAGATGCTGGAGGTTGAACGTACCTAAAGCGTAAATTACATGCGTGAATGATGGGATATATAATTAAATAGATGAACGCAGTTCTGCTCTATTACTAATTCGGCCGTAATTATGAATTAAAATCATTTAATTTCGCAATATTAAAGCAATGTTCTGGGTTCATGATGATGTTGATTTGCGTAGAAATGCATTTTGACTCATCCATCATCAGTTTGTAAAAATAAGAAAAAATATGGGTTGCAGTTATGCTCTTGCAGTTTAAATGGATATTCACCACAAAAAAAAAAAAGAAGAAAATTCTGTCATTCACTTACCCTCATGTCATTACAAACTAGTGTTCGGTACTTCGGTACCAGTCGGTACTGAAAATTTAAAAATGTGACGATACCAGCATCTTGCGCGATCATTTTGAGCACTTTTGAGCGAATTTTTAAACACCTCTGATTGGCCATTGTGTTCACATGCTCAACAGATATGTTTGTGATTGGCTATAATGCTCATCACTTCACGCTCTTGCATCTGTGAGCAGATATATTAGGGATCCGCTGATAGACGCAGCTTTCAAACGCTCTCGGGAAATGCTGGTATCGTCACATTTTAAAATTTTCAGTACTGACTGGTACCAAAGTCAAACTGCAGTTTTTGTTCAAACAATGATATTCAGTGAGGTCCAAACATGTTGTTTTGGACCCCATTGATTTTCACTGTTAGGACAAAAACTGCTGAAACATTTTTTGAAAAGTTTCTTTTTTTATGTTCCACAAAAAGTCATACAGCTTTGCAATGACAAGAGAATGAGTAATTTTTTTGGGTGAACTATCTGTTTAACACAGGTTCCAGCAGTAAAAATCCCTTTTTTTTTCTTCTATTGGCAATTTTAACAGAAACTTATAAGCCTTTGAAAACAGACCTAGGTCCAGATTTACTAACAGCTTGCACCAGCGCAAATCGTCTTTAGCATTAAAAATAGTACTGTCAGGATTTACTAAAGATGCATAATGAATGATTAGCGCTGAAAAGGTGTGGACGCCGTTATTTTTACGCCTGATCTTATTGAATAGCGCTTTTATGAAATTGCGCTAATTATGCTAATTTGCCCTGTTAAGTAAATCTGGCTCCTAGTGTGAGCTACATGGTTGTTAACCGATGTTCTATGCTTTTGTTGAAGCCATGAGTCCTCGTAATTTTTTAATTTCTTGTTAAAAAATGAACTACATTATCCATTATTCTTCAAAAATTCTCCACCAATCAGGGAATTGAACCAAGCAAATTGCACCAAAAGAGCACCTTAGTGCCCGCCCACTCCCACGAAGCACCACAAATCACGTAATAGAGTCAGTCTCCCTGTGCTCTCAAACTAGTTCAATATTTGTAATAATTGTAAAATACACTATTTCTATGTGTATCAATTTACAGGCGTATAAATGTATCCATTAATCCATCATTTTTCATGGTGTCATTCACAGTGCTTAATGGGATTGTAGTTCTTTCCCTCATTAAACATCATTTTGTCTTTTTGTTCAGTTTTCAAATACTTTTTTGCTTCAAATCAAAGTTTGTAATGTTGTGATTCACCTCGTAGTTGGTTGATTTGTTTCATAACTTATAACTCTTTATCAAAGACATTTTTTAAATCCTTATGGGAAAAATGAATAGAAAAGATACTTCCAGAACCAACAGTGCTGAAAAGGAACCCAGAACATTTCTTTCTCTGGTGGCTGTTTTCCATTTGTCTTTTTTTGTCCATTTTGTTTTTCATTAAATCTCTGTCTAACACACTCACTTTTGTTGTGCTGTCATTTTGCTTATTATACATATTATACTGATAAGCTGAGAGATACTCCACATCTGCTCCTTTTCAAAGCAGTGGTGTGTGTAATGAAGTGTGTTGTCCATCTGTGTGTGATCAGGAAGAGGAGAGTTTACTCGTGAGCAGAGGGTCTCACGCCTGTCCGTGTGTGGAGGGCATCCAGGGCAGCTCCCTCCTACCTGTCAATGTTGAGAGGAAGATCACTCTGCTGGGACGCAACTTACACCTCTATCAGGTAACACAGCATCTTGAGGCTTGTTGGGGCTTGATAGTCTGGCACAATCAGACTGTGACTCTGAGCATAATGTCTGGTAATGTGCACAAAGACAGCAAGGATCTGTCTGACTGACATGCACAACAACCAGCTGCGGTTTCTTTATGGGACGTTTAGGGGAGAGTCGGTCTGAAACCTATCATCCCACATTAATTGACTGATGTGCAAAGATGTGGAAACTGCACAGCATTCTCAGTGAAAAATTATAAAGGCTTGAGGGTTATAAAAAATATAAACTTAATAGGTTTGAATGTTTATGTAAATAGTTCTTCATAGAAGTGCTAATTCTGGTAACTTCCCCGCAGACTAATATAAACCTGCATTACCGTTTAAGTTTGTGGTCAGTAAGATTTTTAATGATTTTTTAAAAGATTTTTTAGATTTTTTTTAAATCAAAAATACAGTACAAATTGTAATATTGTGAACTTTTCTATTTGAATATCTTTAATAAAATGTAAATTATTCCCGATGACGAAGCTGAATTTTCTGCATCATTACTCCAGTCTTCAGAGTCACATGATCCTTCAGAAATCATTCTAATATGCTGATTTGCTGCTCATAAAGCATTTTTATTATTATCACTGTTGAAAACAGTTGTGCTGCTTTCCATGCACAAAATGGAAACCGTAATACATTTTTTCAGGAATAGAAAGTTCAGAAGAATAGCATTAATTGGGTGTATTATGTTATCTGATTTATTTAAGAAATGTTTGAAAATATGTAGGCCATAAAAAGAATATATCTGTTTGTGTTTTTAAGGACAAAGATCTTGATTACCAGTGTGTGTTGGTGATTGAGGGCCGATCGGTGGTGGTGGATGCTTTTGTGGAAGTGGATGACACTCAGCCATCTCTGTTCTTCATTACTTGCCAGCTACACCAGGTCTGCTAGCTAAAAAAAAAAAAAAAAAGTAAAAATTCAGCACACTGTATTAATTTGAAGAAATTTTCTATATTGATTTGTTTTACCTACATTTTAAATTTTAGCACTTCATTGCATTGTGTTTTAGAGTTAATGGAAATATCAGTAAAATTACTGCACAATGTTCTGGCAGAAAATTACCAGTGTGTTTTTTTTGTGTTTTTTTAAATGTATAAAAAAGCATTGTTGAGGTCCTGTTATAATTTTATTAATGTTTTAAATTATTTATTTTTTTAAAATATATTTTTCATTTTAATTTATATAATATTTATTACAGTTTTAGTAATTGTTTTGTGTTGTTTCTTTTTTAATTTTATATTGTTTTTATTTTTTTTTATTTCATTTACTTAGTTTAGTACATTGTTATATATTAAATGAAAATGTGAAATGTTGCCTAGCTGAAATAAAATAAAATAAGTTTACTTTTTTGTTATATTTAACTATAATATAATTTAACAGTAATTGTATTGCTAGCACAACTCTATGTGGCGGTATAATATAACATCCATTAAAACTACATATAAATAACTGTTACACTCTGAAAGTGCCTGTATAGCTTCATTATGGTATTTAAAATGATTGTGATTGCATTTCGGTTTCAAAGTACTCTTACTCGGCTGCTATGGAGGAATACAGGAGCATGATCTCAGTCAGGAGGAGGGACTCTTTCCAGATGGATTACCCAGAAGACCTGCATGGTACGTTACCCGTTGTTTGCTGAGGTTTTGAATGTCCTGTACTCTGTTTGTTTGACGTGTGATTTGTCTTTGCAGTCCAGCTGTATAACTGCTCCGTGGGCCGGTCCGACTGCAGTCGCTGTCACACGGCCGATCAGCAGTACGGGTGTGTGTGGTGTGAAGGGTCCCGCTCCAGCTGTGTCTACAGGAGCTCCTGCACCGATCACATCCAGCAGACCTGTCCTGCTCCTCACATTCACACGGTGAGGGACTTACTTCTTACTGCTTACTTCTGCTTTTTGTGAGCCATTAATATTATACTCAGTGTTGTTAAAGTGGCAGAAAATTCTACCACAATTCTGCATTTTTTCCCTCCATTTCATTTAAAAGAATCTCTTCAGCTGTTTTTTTAAACCTGCCAGACTAAACTGCATTGTAAAAGGATTTTTCTTCACTGTCTGATACAAACATTATTGTCCTTGAAGAGTGACCCTTGCCTTTTTTAAATGTAGATATGCTGCAGTTTCTCATTGGCGGTCTTTCCTTACTGACCCGTGTGTTTGTACAATAGCAACAGATCACATTATTTCACCTGACATGATTAACTGAATCACCTCATAGATGTTTGCAAGCAGAGACTCAAGCTTTTTACTTAAGAAAATGTGATGCTGGTTGCCATGCAATTGCAACAAGGCTAAGGTGTTCTGGTTAGTTGCTAGGGTTCTCTGGGTGGTTGCTAGGTGGAAAATTAGATGAAATTAAATAGTTTTCTTGAAAGTTAATAATGCTTTTATTTAGCAAGGAGGCATTCAGTTGATCAAAGTTAAAGGTAATGACATTTATAATTTTACAAAAGATTTCTATTTCAAATAAATGCTGTTCTTTTAAACTTTCTGTTCATAAAGCGATAAAAGGGATAAAAATGGTTTAGCAAGAATAAATTAAATGCAAGGGATTTTACAGTGGAGAAAAAGCAAGTTTTTTTGTATTTTTTTTTTTAGTATCTTTTAGTATAAATTTTTTAGAGTATAGGTTTTAATGTTTGTTTTTAGGTTTAAAAGGGACTTTCAAACAAGAAAAAAAACATTTGTCATTAGAGTAAAAATAAAAAATAAATAATTTTAAATAATAATCATGTCTTTAAATTTTATATATATATATATATATATATATATATATATATAAATATAAATATTATTATTATTATTATTATTTATTTTTATTTTTTTTCTGGAAGACAAGACACAATATTTATTTAATTTTTCTGGGGCTTTAATAGGATGAGATCAGTGGTGTAACACCACACAAATTAAAGGGAAAAAAAGAAAATAAAGGAAATATAGTGAGATTTGTGGCATTTTCAGTAAAGATTTCTATTTCAAATAAATGCTATTCTTTTAAATTTTTGGTTCATCAAAGAATCATGAGAAAAAATGTATAGTTTCCACAAAAATATTAAGCAGCACAGCTGTTTTCAACATTGATAATAAGAAATATTTCTTGATCAAATCAGCATATTAGAATGATTTCTGAAGGATCATATGACACTGAAGCCTGGAGTAATGATGCTGAAAATTCAGCTTTGATCACAGGAATAAATTACATTTTAAAACATTAAAATAGAAAACAGCTGTTTTGAATTGTAATAATATTTCACAATATTATGTTTTCCTGCATTTGTAATCAAATAAGAGCATAAGAGACGTAAAAAAACACTTTTTCAAAATCTTACTGACCCCAAATGTTTGAACAATAGTGTAGTGTTTCGAGTCTCTTAATTAAATGCAGATCTATGGGATTGTCATCACTGAGTAACTTCATGACTCATTTTGTTTTTTATTGCAGATTGAGCCTCTTTCTGGTCCAGTGGAGGGCGGCACATTGCTCACAGTGTCTGGCTCTAATCTGGGTCAGAGAGCTGAAGACATCCAGCACTCTGTGACTGTAGCCGGAGTCCCCTGCACGGTCATCCCCGACAGATACGAGGTGTCCTCCAGGTAAATCAGACAGCACTCTGTCATACTATACAAGTATGAGCGCTCCTGATCGTGAGTGAGGGCGTGCTGGATATTACTGCCACTCGTTAGTGACACTGTATTAATGGCTTCAGGCAATTCAGCTCCACAGTGTGATGAAGAGTATTGACCCAGTGCACTGATTAATGGGAGGTCTCTTTGTGTGCCTGTTAGTATTGTTTGTGAGACCACAGCGACTGCAGGGGAGCAGAGCGGCCATGTCTCGGTGCAGGTTAAAGGCGGTGGAATCGGGCAATCTGCCCAGCGCTTCCGTTACCAGGTAACCATTAATCCAACAGGCCACAAAAGGGATAAAAATGGTTTAGCAAGAATGAATAACATGCAAGGAATTCATTTTGTATTTATTAAAGGCGGGGAGGTATTTGACCATTTTTAAACAACTCTTTACACTGCAGAATGAATTTTCTTGAACAGTGTTTTTGTCTTGTCATACTTAAAACTTATTTTTATTATTATTATTTTATTTTATTTTTTACAAAATTGCGAAAGGTATGAAGCTTTGTTTTCAGAGTATTATTTTAATGTTTATTTTATTTTTAAAAGACATTTTTAAAAAAGGAAATATAGTGGGATTAATCCTTCAAACAAGAAAATATTCCAATATTTAAAGCTGAAAATGTAAAAAAGCTACAAAAACGTTATGAAAAATATGTTTTAAAAACTTGTCTTATACAATTCAATAATGTAAATGTAAAAAAAAATTAAAAATTGTTTTAAAAAGAATTTTGATATTTTTACTGGAAAATAAGACAAATATTTAATAGGATGAGGAAATATAGTGACATTTATGCTTCAAAAAAGGGGGGGAAAATGTCAATGGAGTGAAAATGTAAAAAAAAAAAGTTATTAAAATATTTTTTAAATGTTTAAGTCTTATATAATTCAATAAATAAGTGTATCTTATTTTAAAGATTTTTAGATATTTTACTGGAAATATGTTTTTTTCGGGGGCTTTAGTAGGACGAGATCATTGTTTCAACACCACACAAATTAAAGGGAAAAAATGGAATTGAAAAATGAAATATAGTGAGATTTAAAAGCAATTTGCTAATGGAGTGAATTTAAAAAAAAAATATTTTCTAAAATGTGTAAATCTTAAACAATTTAGTGATGTAATTGTGTGTTATTTGAAGAATTTTTAGATATTTGTACTGGAAAAAAAGACCAAAATACTATGCATTATTCTGGGTCTTTAATAGATTTTTTAATAGTGTATAGGAGTGTATAGATTAATAGGATAATAATACCACACAATGTAAAGGTAAAAAAGAAAGAAACAAAGGGAAATATAGTGAGCTTTCATGGTTAAAACATGATTTAAAAAACGGTAACACTTTACTCAAAGCCTTTGAGTATAATGCATTATAAAGGTAGTTTTAATGCATTAATTATGTAACCACATTAATTAACTGTAACCACAGTTAATACATTATAACACTTATCAATTCATTGTTACACTATGCATTTTAAATTTGATTATTTATGGCAAGGTATAACGTGTTACAATGCACTATGAATAATTATAATGCATTATACCCTTTAATAACCCTTTATAATGCATTATACATAAAGGCTTTAAGTAAAGTGTTACCAAAAAAAAAAATGTTTAATTTTTTTTTTTTTAAATAAAAAAATCGTATACATTTCAGTTCCGTAAATATATCTTATTTTAAGGCTTTTTCGATAGTTTTACTGGAAAACAGAAATGTATTATTCAGGGCTGTAACAGGATGAGGTCATTGGTTTAACAGCACACATGTATAAGGCAGTGTTTTGTAACATGGGCGCGTGTTCTGTTTTCCTAAACTCAAGGACCCAGTGTTATTGGGAGTGTCTCCACTGAAAGGCCCAATGTCAGGAGGCACATCGCTCACCATCACGGGACGCAACCTTCTGACGGGCCGTTCCAATGAGATCAGCATCCTGATTGGTGGAGTCCCATGTTACATGTAAGTGACTGTAGAGCATCATCCTCCACGGCCGTCCAGTCAGACAGAAGTCATCAGTTAATCTCGTTATGATATCATCTCTACAACTCATATCATGTCAGCTGATTATGTTATAAATAATTAATCATCCTTGGAAGTCTTTGTAGATCTAAAACAGTCAGCTGTGTCCTAAATATATCAATTCATGAATGTAATATACTCCATAAATTACACAGGATTTATTGTTTTTTTTATGTCTGTTCACATTTGGTAACACTAAGTTAGATTGTTTAGAGTTTTAATACAGTCTGTGTGTTAACAGTTCTCCCGAGCTGTACAACAATGAACGTGCTGAATGTGTGACTGGAGGGAGTAACAGAACCGGAGAGAGCGGCGTTACAGTGCGCTTCGGTAGAGCTGAGCGCCGTCTACAGGAAGTCCTCTATCAGTACACCCCAGACCCCAACGTAACCCATGCTGCTCCCTCCAAAAGCTTCATCAGGTAAGAAACATGACATGCATTCTAAAGAACTTAGGTGCAGTTTTATTTTATTTTATTTTTTTTTTTTTTTTTACAAAATTTCAGTAAGCATTCAGTAGTTTTAAGTATTTCAGGAAGACTCGTTTTTGAGAGAATACATGTTAATGTTTATTTTTATTAGTAAATTAAAGAAGGAAGTTTAGTTAGATTTATGCTTCAAATAAGAAAAAAAAAACATTTTGCCAATAGAGTGAGAAAAATATTTTCTCTGAAAACAACTCTTATACAAATCAATAAAGTTATCTTGTTTTAAAGATTTTATTTTATTTTATTTTCGAAACTGCTCGTCCTATGTTGAGGAAATACTGTAGCTTATTTTATTTTATTTTATTTTATTTTAGAAACATCTTGTCCTATGTATTTTATTTTATTTTATTTTATTTTCTAAACTGCTTGTCCTATGTCGGGGAAATACTGTAGCCTATTTTATTTTATTTCATTTCATTTTCGAAACTGCTTGTCCTTTGTCAGGGAAATAATGTATTTTATTTTGTTTTATTTTATTTTATTTTCGAAATTGCTATGCCGAGGAAATACTGTAGCCTGTTTTATTTTATTTATATTAAAAAGCTCCAAAAGCTTCTTCAGGTAAGTAACATAACTTAATAACATAACTTAATAACATAACATAAATCAATTAAGATCTTGTTTTAAGGATTTTTGTTTCTTTTATTTTATACGTTTTATTTTATTTTACAAAACTACAAAATTTACCAAGACTTGTCATATATATAGAGAGAATATATGTTAATGTTTTTTTTTTTTAATAGTGAAATAAAGAAGGAAATTTAGTGAGATGCTTCAAATAAGAAAAAACATTTTGCCAATGCAATGAGTATTTTTTTCCCAACACAAGTCGTATACAATTCAATCAAGTAAATTTATCTTGTTTTAATTATTTTTACAAACTTAAGAAATTAACTCTTAAGACTTATTCATGTAGAGTCATTGCTGTAAATGTAAGCAGTCATATGTTAATTTATTTATCTGTCTGATGTCAGAAATTTGTGTATAAATTGTCTTATTGTTCTCAAAATTAAAGTATGTAAACTTTTTATGCAATTTGAAAAGTTCAAAAAATGATTTCTCATAATAAAAACTCTCTATTGCAAGAAGGGTTGTAGGTTGATATTATGGTTTTAGCAATGTAGTATATTAGACACATGCACAATTGCACTAATTAGCAAATGAATGTTTTGCAATATTTTTTTCACAATCTGTGATTTGGAAATGAAAAATGAGTTATTAGACATAGTATATGTATAGTCAGATATTCAGATATTCTATTGTTTTCCTTATACTTGCATTGTTGTATGTTTATTTAGGTTTAACTGGTATGTAGCACCGTGGTCCTGCGAGACACGACATTTCGTTCCACTATATGTCCACACATGTAGCAGAATGACAATAAAGCTCAACTTGACTGGTCCAGCATACATAGTAACCGTCTCATGAATCATCTGTGTTTGTCTAAGCGGGGGCCGTATCATTCGAGTATCTGGCCAGCATCTGGACGTGGTGCAGGAGCCTCGTATCCGTGTGACCCTGACGCCTCTGGAGCCACACTCACAGAAGAGGAGGAGGAGGAGGAGGAGGAGCAGTGTGGATTACAGTCTCCTCAGAAGAGCTCGGCGGATCGTCCCAGAGCCCAGCTGTCCTGAAGATAGTCTCTGTGTCGTCAAACAGGTAGAGTTCACACAAGTGAGTCTGTGCTTGTGCTTTCTCACAGCATTAAACAAACTGTCCAATATTCACATGACAGTTATTGTAACACAGCTGGTTTCCTCGTGTCCTGTTCCCGGTCAGGTGGAGGAGCGGTGCACCGTGAACAGCTCAACTCTGATCCTCTGTCCCACTCCAGAGGTGGAGCCCAAGGCCCTGCGAGCTGCTGTCAGTGTGCATTTCCTCCTGGATAACCTCCATTTTGAGTTTGAGACGGTCAGCGGCAGCCCCTTCAGTTATGAGCCCAATCCTGTTCTTCATAGCCTCAATCAACACGACCCCAGCAAACCCTTCAGACACAAACCTGGCAGCATCATCTCTGTGGAGGTCAGTCCCTTCTCAACTGCGCATTAATGTTATATCAGAAACATAGTGTAACTATAGAATTCAAAGCCCCAAAATGAATAATAGGTACTATAACTGAACTATTATATTATATTATATTATATTATATTATATTATATTATTATAACAATAACATCAACCTAGATTTAATTTCTTACAATTACAATAAAGGTTACTTTAACAAAGTTAAAAATGAAATTACAAATTGTTTATAACAATTATTACTAGGACAGTGTTCAGAACCATTTTTTATTGTAGTTAACTAAAACTAAAACCATAAAAAAGATTGCTACCATTGCTACTTAAAATAAACACAAAATAAAATAAAATATATAAGTTAAAATATAACTTCAGCTAAATCTGGAATGAACTTAGAAAAATAGAATAGAATAAAAAAATAACTAATAAAAATGACAAAAACACAACAAATTTAATAAAACTTTACCTAAAATGGAAATAGAAAACACAGAAATTAAAACTAATTCATAATAATAAAAAAAAAAAAGATAATAGTGTCTCAATTAAACTAAAATAACTCAGAAACCAGATTTCCTCAGCAGCACATTATATTATATTATATTATATTATATTAAAACAATAACACCAACCTAGATTTCATTTCTTACAATTACAATAAAGGTTACTCTAACAAAATTAAAAATGATGTTACAAATTAATTGCAACACTTATTACCATGAAAACAGTGTTCAGAAACATTATTTATTATAGTTATCTAAAACTAAAACCATAAAAAATATTGCTACCATTGCTACTTACAATAAACACAAAATAAAATAAAATAAAACTTCATTAAAATTCCTTCAATTGAAATTAACTTAGAAAAATAGAATAGAATAAGAAAATAATATATAATTAAAAAAAAATAGCTAATAGCAATGACAAAAACACAACAAATTTAATAAAACTTTACCTAAAAGTAAAAAGGAAATGGAAAACAAAAAAATGAAAGCATAATTTAAAAAAAAAAACTATAATATTATCTCAAACTAAAATAACTCAAACCAGACTTCCTCAGCAGCACAATTATTATATTATATTATATTATATTATATTATATTATATTATATTATAGTAAAACCATAATAACTACCAAGATTTTTTTCTTTACAATTACAAGAAAGTTTAATTTAATAAATTTAAAATATTAAATTACAATTCATAATATACCATTATTACCATGAAAAGTGTTTTTTTTAAATGAAATTATTTTTTAATTAATGAAATTATGCATTAAAAAGGTTGCATTGTGCTGTAAAACATACTGTAACTCCAGAATGGAATCTTTTGTTAGCTGTGTATTAATGCACAACAGATTATTTTGTTATATACACTTGAATGTATCCCATTAATCGTACACAAAAATGGCATGTGCTTTGTCTGAATGTGGATTCTAGGGGGAGAATCTGGACCTGGCCATGTCTAAGGACGAGGTGGTTGCTCTGATTGGTGATGGAGAGTGTGCTGTGAAGACTCTAACCAGAAACCACCTGTACTGTGAGCCTCCAGCACAGCAGCCGTCAGTGGCAGCGTCCAAGAAACGAGAGGCCGGCGACACGCTCCCAGAGTTCACTGTATGCCAGCTTACATATGAGCTCTTTTGTGTTTGCGGTGTTTACCAATGATACAATATGGAAATCATTTTTTTGTGTGTGTTTGTGTAGGTGAGGATGGGGAATCTGAACTTTTCTCTGGGACGGGTGCAGTATGATTCTCAGGGCCCAGCTGCCTTCCCTCTGGAGGCCCAGGTGGGAGTCGGAGTGGGAGCCTCCATCGTGGCTCTTATTGTGCTGGTTATCGTACTCATATACAGGTATATCCATACAGATTATCCAGTTTATTACTAATTTTAGACATGCACTGGGATCAAAAAGTCTGAGAAAGCTAGTGAAAGTAGTGCATTTTTATATTATATTATATTATATTATATTATATTATATTATAATTTTTATTTAATGATATCATGCAGTAAAAAGATTGCATTGTGCTATAAATCATACTGTAACTGCAGAATGGAATTGTAGAATTAAATAGATAGAATATAAATATAAGATAAAATATAGAAGTCACAGCCCCAAAACAAATATAATATAATATAATATAAAAATGCACTACTTTCAATATACAACCTATAACCTTTCAATGAACTACCTATAATACCTACCTAGATTTCTTTCTTTACAATAAAGATTTAATATACATAATTAATTATAATTAAGAAAATACTTAAATTAATAGTTGATTTAATATAATAATAATAATAAAAAAAATAATAATAATAATGCAATTATCCTCCACAAGTTTAAAATCTGATAATTATATAATGAAGCATGAGACCATCGAGGAAAAACAAAAACATTTCATTGTATTAAATTTGTCAAAATACTAACTTTTTGTTTGTTTTCTGATTTTAATTTAAAAATATGAAAGATTTACAGTATTTTCTAACACATTTGGCTTGGTATGCTTTCTTGTCAAAACTTACAACAAATCAGATGAATGAAACATGCAGTTGAGAATAAACACATTACCAGACTCAGCAGTGTGTTGTTTTTTTAATATTTGTATTTAATACATGTGTGTGTGTGTGTGTGTGTGTGTGTTTAACAGGAGGAAAAGCAAGCAAGCACTAAGAGACTATAAGAAAGTCCAGATCCAACTGGAGAATTTGGAGACGAGTGTCCGAGACCGCTGTAAAAAGGAGTTCACAGGTTAGAAACTCCCACATGAACATCAGCCAGACTCATGCTTGAAATGCCTTATAATAAAGTGTGTGTGTGTGTGTGTTATGTGCAGATCTGATGACTGAGATGATGGATGTGTCCAGTGATCTCATGGGCTCTGGGATTCCAGTCCTGGATTATCGTAAATACTCAGAGAGGATTTTCTTCCCTGGTCACCGGGAATCTCCTCTGAGACGGGACCTTGACGTACCCGCCTGTCGCCGGGCCACAGTGGAGCAAGGCCTGGTTCAGCTCTCTAACCTGCTGAACAGCAAACTGTTCCTCACCAAGGTGGGCTTTCCTTAAACCTGTGAGACAGAATTATTCAAATATATGGACCATTAAGGTTTTATATGTCATATACTTCTCTACAGTTCATCCACACTCTGGAAGTCCAGCGAACCTTCTCTCCGAGGGACAGGGCATATGTGGCCTCCCTCCTCACGGTGGCGCTGCATGGCAAGCTGGAGTATTTCACCGACATCCTAAAGACTCTGCTTAGTCACCTGGTGGAGCAGTACACCACTAAAAACCCCAAACTCATGCTGCGCAGGTCAGTAGTGACGAGTCTCTCAGATTTGAATTAATATCATTTAATCCATGTACACTGAAATCACAGAATCCCTGTTAAATCACATGAACTGACAATTGATAACTGTAGAATCATTGATTCTCAGTGGAAATCTCTCATCTGTTGTAGGACTGAGTCTGTGGTGGAGAAGCTGTTGACTAACTGGATGTCCATATGTCTTTACACCTTCCTCAGGGTGAGTCATGCCTGTTTGCTTAGGTTTGGTTCACAAGGACTCAAGAAGTGATACAAAGAACTGGATGAGAGAGAAGTTAAAATAGAGGAAAACGTGTCAATTAGTGCATTTAAATATGTAACTAGTCCATAGAAAACTTGGATCACAGATTAACCCTGTAAAGCCTACTGTATCATAATTGATGCGGAATTCTTTAAAGGTTCTAAATAATCAAAACTTGCCTTCAAACATTCTACATGCCTTCTGTTGCCTGATTGATATTTGATGCGTTTTTAGTGCGTAAAAGGCCTTTTACTATAATTGTAAAATGTCCCACTTAAAGGAATAGTTCACCCAAAAATTGAAATTACCCCATGATTAACTCACCCTCAAGTCATCCTAGTTGTATGTGACTTTCTCCTTTCAGACAAATATAATCAGAGTTATATTAAAAATGTCTTCCAGGCTTTAAAATGGCAGTTAGACAGTTAGCGGAAGCTACAGAGTACGGTTTATAAAGTGGTAAATATGGATATTTGCATCAGTTCGCTTCAGAAGGCCTTTATTAACCCCCCGGAGCCGTTTGGAGTACTTTTTATGATGGATGGATGCACTTTATTGGGCTTCAAAATCTCAATCACCATTCACTGCCATTATAAAGCGTGGAAGAGCCAGGATATTTTTTAATACAACTCCGATTGTATTTTTCTGAAAGAATAAAGTCATATACACCTATAGTATGGGTTGATGATGAGTAAATCATAGGGTAATTTTCATTTTTGGAAAATTATCCCTTTATTATCTCATGGGGCAGCCGTGGCCTAATGGATAGAGAGTTGGACTTGTAACCCGAAGGTCGCGGGTTCGAGTCTCAGGTCCGGCAGGGATTGTAGGTGAGGGGAGTGAATAACCAGCACTCTCTCCACCCTCAATACCACGACTGAGGTGAGACCCTTGAGCAAGGCACCGAACCCCCAAACTGCTCCCTGGGCGCCGCAGCATTGGCGGGTGTGTGTTCACTACTGTGTGCATGCACTTGGATGGGTTAAATGCAGAGGACAAATTCCGAGTATGGGTCACCATACTTGGCCACACACCACTTCCCTTTCCCCTTTAAGGTGATGTTACGCGTGTCTTTTTGCTGTGAAATCTTTACTGATTTAATACAGTAAATGTAAGAATAACTTTTATGTTGTTAATAGTATTGCAAGATGAACACTTACTGGACTGAATCAACATAGGTTTACTTGATTATCCATGCATCGTTTTTTAGAAAAATCATGGAAAAATGTGTCAAATATAATACAGCTTTGATTTTGAGCTTTGATCAAAAACAAAGCATTCTTAATAAGACTTTTTGCAAATTGCATATTTTTGCTCAGTTTGGTCACAAATGAGCTTCATATTCACCTGTATCATACTATAGAAGCCTGATGTATCAAATATTATAATCAATCGAAAAACACTTTTATTTTACATAAAAATATTTTGTCTGAAGGTTCAGTTAACTGTTCCATTAAAGTTATGACTATTATAACTCAAATTATTATTTCATACATCTGTATTTATTTATAGGATTTATTAAATTGTTGTTTATTTATATATCCATGTATTTATGTATAGGATACAGCAGGTGAGGCATTCTACATGCTGTTCAGAGCCATAAAGCACCAGGTGGATAAAGGCCCAGTGGACGCTGTTACAGGCAAAGCCAAATACACACTCAACGACAACCGACTGCTGCGGGAAGACGTGGAGTACCGCACACTGGTGAGACACACACACAGAAATTATCTTCCTACTAAAGTGCCATGCATTATTTAGAAAAAGGTTGATATTTTACTGTTTTTGCTCAGTTTCATAGTTTTTAATCTGATAACTCATTCACACATGACATATTACATGAGAGAGTCCCTTAAAAATATGTATAGAAAGTTTCTCATGAGCAATAAAATGTGAAACTTAAAGCAAACAACTGCTTTCTATGTTGTTCCGTAGACTCTGAATGTTCTGGTGAGCAGCGGAGGTGCTGGCGAGTCTCAGACGGTCCCCACTAAAGTGCTGGATTGTGACACCATCACACAGGTGAAGGAGAAGATTCTGGAGCAGACGTGGAAGGGCACTTCATACTCCCAGAGACCCTCCGCAGACTCTGTGCATCTGGGTAAGAGTCTGATGCAAGGTTTAAAAACCAAGACAAAAGAAATGGATGTTTATTATGTATACTCACTGTGTATTTATTACTTGCAATACATAAAAATTAATCAAATAATTATGATTGAAAAATATTCATGTAAAACTGTTTAATTAAATATTTAATTCATTTAATATTGAAATAAATAATAAGATTTATTTAAGGCTTTTATTTGAAGTGATCCTGTGTTTTATAGAGTGGAGGGCGGGAATGGCTGGTCATTTGATCTTGTCGGATCAGGACTTGACATCGGTGGTTCAGGGGTCCTGGAAACGCCTCAACACCTTACAACACTACAAGGTCTCTCAAGTTGTTCCTCAATCTAATGACTTCGTTTTGTGGAGTGAAATTTCGCATGCTGTTTTTTTTGTTGTTTTTTTATGTTGATTTGTAAGTGTTTCCTATATCTCTGTAGGTCCCAGATGGAGCCACAGTAACACTGGTATCACGACAATCCAAGCAAATCCACCATGACAGCCATGACTACATACCAGGAGAGAGTAGGTTTTCTTGTTTTTCAGCATGACATGGTGTTTAGTTTTTCTCCCCAAGAGTGCTAAAAACATCAAAATTTACCAAATCAATGCAGAAATTAGTTGATATGCAGGTTTGCATATATGGACAGTTTTAAAATAGCTTTAAAAAGTCTTCTAATTAGAATATAGAGTTTAACTATCTTTAACTATCCAACATGTTTTTCTTTTTTTATTGAAGTGTTAAATAATTATGTTGTAAATAGTATTATCTTTTCATTTATGTCCATGAAGTTCCAAATAAAAACAGAAAAAAGTTATCAAATTAATTATATTTCATTTTTAAAATATAACAATTTTTCACTGTATTGTCTAAAAGCAGACATTACAAAATATGTTTTTTTTTAACATATACTACCGTTCAAAAGTTTGGGGTCAGTAAATAGAAATTAATGCTTGAATTAACAAGGATGCATTAAAATGATCAAAAGTGACAGTAAAGACATCTATAATGTTACAAAAATGTAGCTTTCTGTTCATCAAAGACTCCTGAAAAAAGTCGTATTATGGTTTCTGCAAAAATCTTAATGTTTTCAACATTGATAATAATCAGAAATGTTTCTTGAGCAGCAAATCAGCATATTAGAATGATTTCTGAAGGATCATGTGACACTGAAGACTGGAGTAATGATGCTGAAAATTCAGCTTTGCATCACAGGAATAAATAACATTTTAAGATATATTAAAACAGAAAACAGTTCTTTTAAATTGTAATAATATTTCACAATATTACTGCTTTATTTGATCAAATAAATGCAGCCTCGGTGTCTTTCAAAAACAAAAACCTTTGAACAGTGGCGTATAATCCAGAATAATGAAATAATAATTGAAATAATCCAGATTAATTGATCATACCGCTATTACAGATTTTCATACATTCTTTCTTTCCTCTCTCAGAGACCCCGATGTTGGAGGATGGAGATGAGGGTGGAGTGAAACAGTGGCACCTGGTGAAGGCCAGTGAGGAGGCAGAGCTACCCAAACACAGACGGGGCAGTCTGAGAGACAAAGAGCGTGAGAGAGCCAAGGCCATCCCAGAGATCTACCTCACACGCCTGCTGTCTGTGAAGGTACCACATTCACACTCCACTGTCACACTTCACTTGAAATAGGGCCAGATGGATCACCTGTACTGTGTGTTTTAGGGTACACTGCAGAAGTTCGTAGACGATCTGTTCACTGTGATTCTAAGCACCAGTCGGCCGGTTCCTCTGGCTGTCAAATATTTCTTTGATCTGTTGGACGACCAGGCTGCACAGCACAACATTACAGACCCAGAGACCATCCACATATGGAAAACAAACAGGTTGGTAAATAATTCTTTTAAGGATAAACCAAGAATTATGGGTAATGTGGTCACAACTTGTATTTTGACTTCGTTTTATAGCTTGCCACTGAGATTCTGGATCAATATCTTGAAGAACCCTCAGTTCATCTTCGACGTTCAGGCCTCTGACAATGTAGACGCAGTGCTGTCAGTCATTGCTCAGACCTTCATGGACTCCTGCACTATCGCCGACCACAAACTGGGCAGGGT
>JAFVLL020009875.1:0-17519 GCA_021397915.2 Tor tambroides | reverse complement strand
CTATGCAGGAGTATTTATAATGACTAAAATAGTTTGTATAATTTGCAATACATTTGGTGGTTGTTTTTCCTCAAACAGGGGTGGGGGGGGACTAGAAATATTCTCAGAAAAATTATTGCAGGAATCTCATTTTTCATGGTATCTTCTTCAAATTTGAAATATAAACTCATGAGACACGTGACTTTCAACCCTTTACTTTTCTGGATTGCTCCAGGACTTATTTCATGTATTTGTATATGAAATAATAAAAACATTCAGTGTGGAAAAACATTTTTCAAGGCACGTCAGTGTCTATAACTTTTTATCTTTTGAGCATTATCAACTCTGGATGATGGATAGTAAAGCCTAGAGTGTCTTCTTTCCAAAGATACCTAAATTGTGTGTGTAGCACACTGTTGTCAGGAACCATTTTAATTTAGGTAGGTCATTTTCACCTGTGAGGCCCAAAATGGGGGGTGATGGCTAACAGGTTAAGAGAGATATGACGAAGGCGATCTTGGATCTTTCGGTGGGGTACAGATGCGGTTCCATTTCTAGGGCTAGTGAGCATTGTAAGAGGAACCCGTTGCACTCCTCCGCCACACCTGAGAAGGGCGCTGGTCTGGCCATGGGACTGGCGATCACGGATGTGGAAGAAGTGGTGGTGCTTGTCGCGGTGGTGATAGTTGGTGTCGGTGGTGGTGTGGGAACTAGAACTCGTCGGAGGTTGTCCACGAGCTCCTGGAAGGGGTCGGGATTACTCATGCTGTCTTTGGTGTTGGTCCGGTCTTCTGTTACAGAAGCAGAGCTCACACAGAGGGTAAGTAAAACAATGGATGTTTATTGAACAGCAGAGTAATGTATGGTGAGTAGAACTTCTGGATAGCAATAACTGTAGAGATGAATTGGTAATGGAGGAATATATTTGCCTTGCCAGGAACTTGTGGAAAGGAGATGTGCTCACACCTCGGGAGGAGACTGGTATATCTGCTGGAGATCGTTGGAGTAGACAGGACGATGGAGACAGGAGGACACAACACTGGAAACGAGACAGGAGGTAAGTAGAGTATCAGGTAAGTAACAGGTAAGTCGTTAAGAATGCTTAGAATGAGTCCACTTCGTATGAACCAGACAGGACATCTGACTATGGTGAGGTGTGAGCTTATATGGTGCGTGGTGACGAGGTGCTGATGGTGTGCAGGTCCGTTCCATTAGTACTCAGGTGAGGGTGTGCGTTGTGATTGGCTGGCGTGGGAGCCTGGCCGATCTGTGACACGTACACTGTTGAGACATTACCAGTGTCTATATCTCAACCAGCAAAATACAGTATGTCTGCAATTATACTTGAAATAATTACTCTACTTAATGTCTACTGGAGCTCTTGAAAAATCAACTTACGCCATGCTTTGCTCATAAGCACCCCTTTCTTCTTGTGTTTGTTATTGTTTTGGTTTGTCATGTGATGACAGCACCCCAAGTTTTCATGGTCTCCTGCCTCTCATGTCTCAAATCATTGTCTGTTTTTTGCAGCTTCGCTTGAGCCTGTTGTTTATATTGGATTTTCTAGGTAGTCTGCTTCTTGTCAGTTGCCTGTTCCTGTCAGCTTTCCAATCACTCTGATTCTTTGCTCATCACGGCCCTGTTTGCCATACTCTACTCCTGTTTTGCTCAGTTGGTTTCTGCTGCAGTCTGCACTGTTCTGGGGCTCCTGACTATTGATTCCCATCCAGGTTTTTAATGCTTTGTTCTTTTTTTTTTTTTTTTTCTTTTCTGTTTTTAATTTGTATATGTGATTATTGTAGCATTACCTTACTCTTCAAATATTCATTCATTAGGGACCTGATGTTGCAGAGTTCTAATCTGTGGTGTGTTTCCCAAAAGCAACTATGGTCCTGTCGATACCAATAGAGTTCAGTGGACCTTGCGACCATAGTTAGCTAACAATGCTTTTAAGAAAAGCACATGGTTGGGTTACAGATCTCACAGTCACAAACTTCTCAGTCTGATCTTATTTAGAGGGTGGAGGGTTTACTAATAATTTTAATTTGGTCACTTCATGGTTGCTTATAACAAAGTGTAGTTTTCTTAGTGACATTTATACAACTTGCTAAGAAATCAAAAAGTACCTCACTATGCCCCAACTGCATTCATTCATGTGCCTTCAGTCTGACCAATTCCAAACTGTGCATCATTAGAAAGATTTAAAGGGGACCTATTATGCAAAAATCACTGTTTGAACACAGTGTGGCTGCAGTCTGTGAAAACAAACACCCTATAAATGGTACTAATCCACCCACTAATTTTTTTATAAACCCAATAATTTCCAAACGAGCAGTTTCAGATTCTACCTCTTTACACGTCACTGAAAAGAAAAAGTACCGCACATTTGTGACACTCTCTGACCTATTAGCATAGACAAAGGCCTGAGTGAGAAACAGCAGTCCGCCATTACTGTTTTCTTGCTGTAACGTTAGCTGCTGAAGATATACAATGTCAGCGCTAAAGAGGCATTACAAGTGTTGTGTTTTGGGATGCAACAACAAACATAGGAGGCTGCATAGACTCCTTCCATCCGAGATGCTGAGGACACTGTAGTTAAATTTCAGTTTTGAAGGAAATATCCAGGAAAAAAAAAAATCGGTCCCCTATATGTTTAGGGATCAATACCAACGCTCGTGTGCGAATGTCAGCTCCAGACAAAGTAAGTATCACGCGTTTGTTTTCCAAATTGCCTTTCTGAAGGAGTTTCCTGGCACTCTGTAAAGCTAATGTTGCTAAAGCTATGCCTGTTTTCACTGATGCTGCCTTCATGTGCTACCAGAAGGATCGTGAATAGGAATGTGGTAGTTAAAAATTCCATTTGAAAGCAATGTTAAGTCGAACGCTTGAATTTGTCGAGCTCACAATCATATGTGGGACTTACACTGAAAAAATTATAAACGCAACACTTTTGTTTTTGCCCCCATTTTTCATGAGCTGAACTCAAAGATCTAAGACTTTTTCTATGTACACAAAAGGCCTACATTTAAAGGGACACACACAAAACAGCGCGTTTTGGCTCATACCCTAAAAGTGGAAATTTTAACAAGCTATAAAAAATTATCTGTGAGGTATTCTGAGCTAAAACTTCACATACACACTCTGGGGACATCAGAGACTTATTTTACATCTTGTAAAAAGGGGCATAATAGGTCCCATTTAAGCCTCCAGATTCGATATTTAACCAGTGTTTATGATAAAACTTGATTGCAGTGACAGTCATTTCTTAACTTATGTCAGGAGTGCAAAACAGTCAATCTGTAATTGATGATATTTTGACTAGAATAACAACATGCATTCATATTTAGTCACATCTGCTGCAGTTTATTTGTGTTCACATAACTTCACCGAGCAGTGTCCATTAGGGATTTAAGTCCAAAAGTCTGTGTACTTTGTTAAATATTGATATATTAACACATTTAATTTTTAGACTGAATCATCATTTCTATTAATTTTCCACCAAATTATGCAATCTGATGAGCACTGGCAGCTTCCAGCACCGTTTGAATATGTTTTCTCTTTTGCGATCTCTGTTATGACTCAGAGGAAGTTCCTTCGCTGCTCATATGCCACTCATATTACAAGTTCATAACCTGCCCTTCTCTTCTGATCACAAACTTCCATTACACTTCCACGTTCTGTTCTGTTCTGTTCACAACAAACCCAGAAAAAATGTGTCTACACACGAAACATGAACCTAATATTCACACAGTTATGATAGTTTCTGATTTTTTTGTGATTTTTATGAGATTTGGGGTATTTTCATAATAATCATACCTGAAAACTCACAAGAGGTCAAAAAGGTGACATAGTATGGAATATAAACCTTGTAGGGGGGTCTGGGGGCATCCCCCCCAGAAAAAAATGTTTGAGAGTTTAACATGTAAATGAAGCGTTCTGGTGCACTCTGACAACAAAAAAAAGGGAAAATGACAACATATGCTTCAGGTAAAAAAAAGCACATTTATGCTACAAATTTTTGGACAGTGCAACTCTCTTGTCATTGGTGTTCATACTTCTCTTTGTGAGCAGTGGAGTAATTTATTTTTGCAAATTTTAATGTTCACATTAGAGTACGCATACTATCAACAAACTCCATCTTTTCACTGCAGAGGAAACAGAAGCTGCATCTGAAGTGACATTAGATGTATTTACACAGAATGTTTAATGAAGCTGAGGTGCCATAAATGCATTTACATCACAAAATTTATACATACATAAATAATTTTATAAGATTAATGTTTTAAACATTTTTGAACATACAAGTTAAAAATGTTGGGAAAAATGCAATACTTTTAAATATGAAACCAAACCACCAGTAGATGGCGGTAAATGACTGTTTTAATGAGTGAGTCATTAGTCATTCCTTCAAACAGCGGATTCATTTAAAAACGAGGCAAGTGACTGTTGTCTTTATGAATGGGTTACTGTATCATTGACTCATTTGATTTGTTCAAAAACATGGATTCATTCAGTATCAAAACCGCTGTGTTGCTCGGAGACACAAAACAATTCTGCTGTGGCTTTGATTGAAACTTCGTCAGCGAACTTGAGCAAAAACAGTCAATATTGTCTTACAAACTGCGAACTTTGTGTCTGCTTAACTCACAGTGAAGAATTTCTACACCGGATGTGAACGTAAGTGTGCTGTCAAAACGGACCGGGTGTGAGATGAGCAGTGTTCGATTTGAAGCAGCACCGCGCACGCGCAGACCGCTCGGACATCAAAGTACCGCGAGAGCGATTCGAAAGCACATGGAGCCATCTGCTCTCTGTAGCTCTCACGGTGCTTTGATGTCATACATCGATCGGTCTGCGCATTGCTGAGAAAGGGACTTTGGTCGAACACACTCCTGTCTACAAGCTTGCAATTTCTCTCTCTCCACCCAGACCCCCCACCCCAAAAAAAATACTCTTCGGATCTAGACAATTCACATAAATGACATACTTTGATACAAAACGGCGAATTTCGCTGAAAAGCGACTAGTTTGCAGGTATGAATAATGAATGTTTACATGAGAAATGCTAAGCAAGGGTCCTTACACGATCAAGGTCCAGAAACGTAGCAAGGAGATCGGTAAAATAATCCATGTGACATCAGGGGTTCAACCCAAAAGTTTCTGTCCAGCAGATATTCTCCAAAATGGCGCTAGGGTGACGCAGAAGAGACAAATTTGAATAAAGTCGGGGTTTTTTTGGGGGTTTTTTTTTTGCGCACAAAAAGTATTCTCGTAGCTTCGTAAAATTACGGTTGAACCCCTGATGTCACATGGATTATTTTACCGATCTCCTTGCTACGTTTCTGGACCTTGATTGTGTAAGGACCCTTGCTGTCTATGGAGGGTCTGAGAGCTCTCAGATTTCATAAAAAATATCTTAATTTGTGTTCCCGAAGATGAATGGAGGTCTTACAGGTTTGGAACAACATGAGGGTGAGTAATTAATGACAGAATTTTCATTTTTGGGTAAACTATCCCTTTAAGCACAGGTTCAATGGTGGGGGAGGAAGAGAGGGAGGGGGGTTGCAGGGCGAGTAGGTGAATGTGTGAAGTGCAGATCAGAGTGGGTGGGGGGGTGTGAGACTGGTTTTTCAAATCGGCAGTAAACACATTCAGATCGTCAGCCAGTTGTTGATTCTTCACTAGAGACGCATGGATGAGCTCAAACGTCACCCGAATCCGATGCTTCAAATAATTTTTCTGCCTGCCACCCACCTGCACCTATATTTTTCTCTGATTTAGATAGCCGCCCCGACCCACACATGATCCTCACATTACAATGATTCTATTTGTAACTCTTAGTTGTGCATGATGATATGATGGTTCGTTTTTAACAGCAGATTCAGTGACGTGAGAGCTGATCTGTGCATCAAGTCTGCGGCATGTTATGGCTCCGACACGGCCACCGGAGCTGATCGCGGCCACTGTAGTCAATGCTTGTGTTTCTGAAGCGTCCCAGAATCTCATGGTCTTGTGAATCTAGTTGCTTCGCTCCTGGTGTGATTTGGCACCACGTGGAGGATGGAACAAAACCTCGTCTGAGCCTAAAGGGGTAACAGTGACATAACACACTGATAAAGGCTGCTTTTAAATAAACGTTTAATTATAAAACAAAAGTTCTTCTTTGGCCAGATTAACCTACTGTCACACCTTGTCACTATTTGGTCTTTGTTTTCACCATTTTCACTGTTTAATTAGTTGTCTTGGTCACTGATTTGAGTTCATCATTATGTTCAATGGTTTCTTGTTAATTATCCTTGTTTGCTCTGTGTATTTTAAGTTCCGGTCTGTTCAGTTTGTAGTCGTCTGGTATTGTGAATATAAACGTCAATGTGTCACCTACTTTTCTTGTTGTTGGATTTACCTTTGTGTGTGGATTAATTAAAGACTTTTTTCCTTCATCTTCATCGTCATGTATGTTCATTGACACAGTAAACCGTGACAGAATACCAGACCGCAACAAAAAAAGGACGAGTACACCAGTCCCACTCCCGACCCAAAGCCCAGCCAAGCATGACCCCACTGCGTGGAGCATCAGCCTGAGCCTACTGCAGACAAAGAGCCAGCGCCTGCCACGACCGACGAGCCATCGCCAAGAGCAATCCCTCCGGCTCCACCTTGGTCAGTCATCGATCATCCGCCCCCTTGGGACTTCACTCCTCTGGCTGCGCCTCGTCTCTCTGTCCATCTGGCTCTGTCAGGCTCCTCCTTCCCTCCAGGTCCACATTGGTCCTCTGTCACTCCGGCTCCACTGCAGCCTTCCGGGTCCCCGCCTGCGCCTCCGTCATCTGAGCCATCTTCTCCGCCTTGGCCCTCCGGATCCTCCCCATCGCCCTGGCTTATCAGCTCTCCATCTCCGCCCTGGGCTCCTCTCCCACCTGCTCTGCCGCCGTCAGTCGGCCCCCTGGAGTCGTCATCCCTTCCTCCACCATGGCTCCTCCCTCCATCGGCTCCACCGTGGGCCTTCTCCCTGGCTGGGCCCTGGAGCATCTCCCTCTGGCTCTGGCTCTGGCTCCACCCTGGCTCCTCCCTCCATCATCACCACCCTGACTCTTTCTTCCATCCGTTCCTCCCTGGCTCCTCCCTCTATCATCACCTCCCTGGATTCTGTTTGTTGTCCCCCTCCCGGCCATCCGGCCACCTCCAGAACCTCCTCCTGCCTGTCTGTGCCAGCCCTACGCCATCTCCTGTCCCTTCCTTCTCTGCGGCGCGAGGTCGCGCCTTCTGGGAGGGGGGCGATCTGTCACACTTTATTACTGTTTGGTCTTTGTTTTCACCGTTTAATTAGTTTTGGTCGCTGATTTGAGTTCATCATTATGTTCAGCAATTTCTTGTTAATTATCTTCACTTGCTCTGTGTATTTAAATTCCGGTCTGTTCAGTTTGTAGTCGTCTGGTATTGTGAATGTTAACGTCAATGTGTGTCACCTGCTTTCCTCTGTTGTTGGATTTACCTTTGGGTGTGGATTAATTAACAGGGTTCGTACAGATACTGCAAAATGAAATTCCAGGACTTTCAAGGACTTTTCAAGCACTATTTTTTTGTTTTTCAAGGACTAAAATCAGAGATCTCACTTATCAAACAATATTGTTATCTTTCAAATTCTAATAAATAAACTAATAAAACAAAATGGTACAAATAAAGAGCAGCACAAGCAAAGCATGCAATGACTGTGGCAACTTTAACATTTAAAAGGATACTATGGCAAAGTTATCGCTTCACATTCAAACTGATTTTATTTTATGAATACATGATTGACCTGAAGAATGAAAGCTATATCATACACTTGGAAAATTATGAGCTATATCACACTCATAAGACTCTAGGGGTGTGACAATAAACTTAGCTCATGAGATGAGACAAAATACAGATACTTGGTTCACTAGAACGAGACAATATTTTAATACTATTTTTAAGAAATTTTCAATTACAAAACATTTGTCTTTTAATCACAAAATGCAAAAAAAATGAAGTTGTATTTTGAAATGTTTTAACTAATCTATGACTGTAACTAACAGTTATCTTAGTAATCTACTGATTATTTTGACAATTGAGCAATCTGATATTTTTTAGTGATAAAAATAGACCTAAGCGAAAAACAGGCTTTAATATTACTATATTTATATCAAATAAAGTATCAAAACCAAGTAATTACACGGTTTTATTGAACAACATTGTTAAAATGCATAATGTAATATGCCTATATATAATATGAACAAAACCAATTTAAGTACATTATGTATTATAACAAACACCTGCAGAGGGCGCCAACGGCCTGGTGATGTTTCACTTTACAGCGTAATTCAATGACGTTTAAATCCATTTAATTTTAACATTTGGACAAGCAAACTCAGAGCGACTTTTATTTTGAAATCAAGCTGTACAACAAATCGCATATTTAGAAATATGTTAATCTAAAAATACTCTCTTGTGTTTGCATAGGTTTATAAATGATTTAGGTTATAAATCTAGTGAGATAAAATGCACTGTTTTCCCAGATAAATGTTAAGCATCCTAAACTCACAGCATATGCAGCGGAAGGGTTTGTGGACCTAGCAGCTGAGATGCAGATGTTCTCCACGCTTGTAAATGATAACAAGCAGTGCAACACAAAGCGCCTCAGACTTTATATGCGATCTCAAATAAAACCCAAACAGCACATGCAATAAAAGACCGAGCAATATAATGCAAGCACTATCAAAGGTTTTACCACAAACTCAACTTTATACTGATATCGCGAGACTGCTTTCACCTCGAGGAGTAATATCGCGAGATCTCGTGCATTGCTAAAAGCCGAGTGAAATGGCTCTGTATTTAACACGCGCTGTTGTTAATTTTGCGTGAAATTATTGTTTTTATCGAAAACAAAAATGAACAATAATTTCATATATACTACCTTTTAAACATTCAAGTACTTTTCAAGTAGTTTTTCATAAATATGGCTGTTTTCAAGGTTTTCCAGGACTTAAATTTCAAAAAGTCAAATTCAAGTACTTCAAGCACTTTAAGCACCATGTGCAAACCCTGCATTAAAGACCGTTTTCATTCATATTCATCTTTGTGCATGTTCATCAACACAGTAAACTGTGACACCTACACTTTCTTGATAACATAAATATAGGCTTTACTCCCTTCAATCTTTATCTGGAATGTCACTGCATGTTTCTATCACTGCAACTTCCCAAACAGGCAAAAACACACAAAAATGAAATTTGTGTATCTGTCTGCCTGATGAAAAATACATGTTCATATTTTAGAGAACATTTGCATCATTAATGATTTATCTCATCCACCCATGACCCACCTGCAATTACTTAGGATGAATTTATTAGGATATAGGACCTATTTAATTAGGTCAGGAAGCAGACAGACTGGCTAAACCGACCGTCTGCTAGCCGCCCCACGTCACAGAAGTCAGTTAATTCTCAGCACATAGAGACTCTTTCACCTAGATATCACACTGTCTGTTCCCCAAACTAGAAAATACAGAAAACGTCCAAACCAAAGTAAGAGTAACAATTTAATTGATGTTCAACAAATAAAAAACAGATATAATACAGATAAACAAATGATAAAGCTTGGCTTATTGAATATTAGATCCCTTTCTACAAAAGCACTTTTTGTAAATGATATGATCACTGACCATAAACTAGATGTGCTTTGTTTGACAGAAACCTGGCTAAAACCAGATGATTACATTACTTTAAACGAGTCTACCCCCCAAGATTACTGTTACAAACATGAGCCGCGTCCAAAAGGTAAAGGGGGAGGTGTTGCTACAATTTATAGCAATATTTTCAGTATTTCTCAGAGGTCGGGTTTCAAGTATAATTCGTTTGAAGTAATGGTGCTTCATATAACGTTATCCAAAGAAACAAGTGTTAATGATAAATCCCCTGTGATGTTTGTACTGGCTACTGTATACAGGCCACCAGGGCACCATACAGACTTTATTAAAGAATTTGCTGATTTTCTATCTGAGTTAGTGCTGGCAGCAGATAAAGTCCTAATTGTTGATGATTTTAATATCCATGTTGATAATGAAAAAGATTCATTGGGATCAGTATTTATAGACATTCTAAACTGTATTGGTGTTAAACAACACATGTCAGGACCTACTCATTGTTGAAATCGTACTCTAGATTTAATACTGTGGCATGGAATTGATGTCAGTGGTGTTGAAATTTTGCAGCAGAGCGATGATATCTCAGATTATTATCTAGTTACGTTTATATTCCATATAGCTAAAGCTGTAAAGCCAACTCTTTGTTACAAATATGGTAGAACCATAACCGCGACCACAAAAGAAATAAATAAATAATCTTCCTGACTTATCTCAGTTCCTCAGCAAATCCAATAGCTCACAAACTATGGACTCTCTCTTTTCTAGCATTTTAGATACAGTTGCTCCGTTACGCTTAAGGAAGATTAAGGAAAAGAGTCCAACATCGTGGTATAATGAGCATACTCGGGCCCTAAAGAGAGCAGCCTGGAAAATGGAGCGCAACTGGAGAAAAACAAAATTAGAGGTATTTCGTATTGCTTGGTGGGAAATATTCTCTCCTACAGGAAAGCCTTAAAAACCGCTAGATCTGCTTACTTTGTCTCTCTCTTAGAAGAAAACAAACACAACCCTAAGTATTTATTCAATACAGTGGCTAAATTAACAAAACATATAACATCAGCAGGTGAAGACATTACCCAGCAGCACAGTAGTAATGACTTTATGAACTACTTTACTTCCAAGATCGAAACTATTAGAGATAAAATTGTAATCATGCAGCTATCAGCCACAGTATCGCATCAGATAGTACGCTATAGATCCCCTTAGGAACAATTTCACTCATTCTCTTCTATTGGAAATGAAGAATTCTATAAACTTGTTAAATCATCTAAACCAACTACTTGTATGTTAGACCCTGTTCCATCTTAGCTCCTAAAAAAGGTGCTTCCAGAAGTAATAGATCCTCGTTTGTCTATTAACTCATCATTGTCATTAGGATATGTCTCAAAAACCTTCAAACTGGCTGTTATTAAGCCTCTCATTAAAAAAAAACACAACTTGACCTCAAAGAATTATTTAATTACAGACCGATCTTGAATCTCCCTTTTCTAGAAAAGGTAGTATCATCACAACTATGTTCCTTCTTAGAGAAAAATGCTATATATGAGGATTTCCAGTCAGGTTTTGACTATATCATAGTAATTGAGACTGCTCTCATTTAGAGTTACAAATGACCTGCTCTTATCATCTGATCGTGTCATCTCTCTATTAGTGCTACTGGATCTTAGCTACTGCATTTGACACTATCGACCACAACATTCTTTTTAATGACTAGAAAATTATGTTGCATTAGAAGAAGTGCACTGGCATGGTTCAAATCAGGCTTATCTGACTGCCATCACTCCATACAGCAGTAAATGAAGAGATTATACCTAGGGCTGGGTATCATTCAAAATTTTCATACCGATACCGATACCTTGAGTTCGGAGCAATTGGTTCCTGAACGATACTTTTTTCGATACCAATTTTATGAAATCAGTTTTAACAAGATTACATTATCTCAAAAAACTTTGGTTTTATTGTTTTCAGCTTGTTGACATGTATACAGACTCAAAGACTCATCTCCTGAGCCACTGCACAAAGGAACAAAATATATCCAACACAATAAATCAGTGCAAATAATTTTAATAAAGCTCAAATAGTTTTCAGTTTACAATAGGCTCTTTGCACGGACTGCCGTGACGTCACATCCGTTATTCATGATACGAGTAAGCTCTTTCCGGTCCGTTGCGCAGCAACTGTAAACAAAGAGACAATGGCACCCCCTGCTAAGAAATTTACTTTTCAAAAACAAGAGAAGCAGTACCACGAGCACTGCTGTGTCCCACAGTGCACTGCTAGTTCAGCTTATAGCGCTGGCCTCAGTTTTCATGCTTTTCCTCTTGACGAAGCCCTGAGGAGACAGTGGTTAGTATTGATTCGGCGTGATCGGTTTGCTGTGACTTCACACAGCAAAGTGTGCAGCCGTCACTTTCTACCAGGGGACATATCTGAGGCAAAGTCGGAAGGTGGGAAAAGACGTCTGAAGAAGGGAGTTGTCCCTGTGTTATTCAAATGGAACAACTTTAAACCCCCCCCCATCAAGACCCAGTGTGTGGGAACGTGTTGACAGACCAGCGTCCTTTGACGATCCCCCCGATGAACAGCCTATGGAATGCGCTGCTGTTGTGGTGGAGCATGATTACGCTTCTGTCCCAGAGCCCGCTGCTATGGACATGGCAGCGACCGAAAACCATCAGCTAAAAGAAAAAATAAGATTGATGGAAATAGAAATGGAGAAACTGAAAATCCAGGCCTCATTCGGGTTAGAGAGATTTGCGGGGTCTGATGATGACATCCGTTTCTACACAAGGTACGTTTAATTCTACCACCTTTCATATGTATGGCCATTTATCTTATTCTTAGATGATAGTATGAGTGAGGTGTAATACCAGATAGATGTACGACACATATAGGAGTAACATACCTGTGATTCACCTGGGAGTAAGCTGCATCATTCTCCTAACTTATCCCCCATATATCTTACCTATCATGTACTGCATTATTGTTCATCTTAGTAATGTAACTCCATGCATCGCCCTCACTTTACACACACACACACATATATATATATATATATATATATATATATATATATATATAAAATTTATGTAAAAGTTAAAATTAGAAAATTACATTGTAAATGTATTTTTTTTTTTTAATTGAATATATACATTTACTAAATACTTTCTTACTCGAGTATTTTTCTTGGACAGCTACTTTTGTAAAAATATTTTAAAGTAGTGCTAATCTTGTGTAGTTTTATGGCTAATCTTCCAACTTCTGCTAATTAGAACAATAAATATTTAAATATACTTTGTTTTTTTTATAGATTTGCCAGTTATCGCCATTTAAAGATATTTTGGAGTCTCATCCAGCCATCAGTTCCCCTCATGATTCGGACATCAAGGGCAAAAGCAGCTGAGAGGAAGAATGAAACCATCTCTTTGCTCCGTCCCACACATACGGTTTGTATTTTTATTATTGTAGTTTATTCTTCTTCTACAAGATCAGGCTAAATTCTGCATTGCTCTAACACACACACAACCCCATCTCCCTCCCCAGTCATTGCAACCTATAGATGAGTTCTTCCTCTTCCTGATGTACCTGGCAGCTGGCCTTAAGGAGAGGGACTTGGCTAACAGGTTTTCTGTTCACCAGTCCACTGTTAGCCGGATAATATCCTCATGGACAAACTACCTCTACACCGTTCTAGGCTCAGCATGCATCTGGATGGAAAAAGAAGATGTGCAAGCCAATCTCCCTGAAGTATTCCAGGACTTCTCCGACACCCAGATCATTGTGGATTGCACTGAGCTAAGATGTCAGACGCCATCATCCCTGCTTCTACAAAGTGAAATGTACTCAAATTACAAATCTCACTGCACCATGAAGGGATTAATTGGGATGGCCCCCCATGGTGCAATAACCTTTGTGTCTTCCTTGTATGAGGGGTCCATTAGCGACAAGGAACTTTTCAGATGTTCAGGCTTACCTGACCTTCTCACAGACGACATGGCCATCATGGTTGACAAGGGATTTTCGATCTCAGATGTGGTGAAATGTAAGGTTTACTGCCCCCCTTTTCTACAGAAAAGGAGACAAATGCCTGTCCAGAGTGTCCTCCAGACACAAAAGATAGCACGTCTAAGAGTGCATGTTGAAAGGGTGATTAGGAGAGTGAAGGAGAACAAGCTTTTCAGTAACATAATTCCACTATCCATCAGTGGTAACGTTAATGAACTTTTTTCTGTCGCCTGCCTGCTTGTAAATTACCAAAACAAACCCCTTGTCAGGGCATGGGTTAAATGATTTTCTCAAAGTAATAGGAAACAACTTCAACAAGCTAAAACAATGGTCTGTTATTGAAGATGTTTCATATTACTTCAAGTGTTTCTGTTAAAATGTTTAACATTCTATTAAATAAATGCACGATAGTATACCTTTATAAATTTATGTACATTTATTACATGTTGCTTATTTAGTTTTGCACCGTTATTACTACATGTTACTTTTCATCGACAGGTACTTCTGCATAAATACATGAAAATAAAACTGATCACACTTAAGTCGAATGAGGTGCTGTACTTCCTTGTCCACATGTAGGCGCTGTACAAAATAATCATCTTCAGCCCAAACAAAAAAATCACACCATGTTAGCCCTGTCAAGAGAAGTTGTCCTTGTATCTGCCAAAAGTATGCATGGCTTCTTTTCAGCTGAAAACTCCCATCACACATAGACAAATATTTACATTCCACAAAACTTTTTACATTGGGGCACTTTATTTCCACTAGACCAAATGATGGAGTAATAGTGGGGTCATATACCATTCCATCTGGAGAAGTGCCAAGCCATGGTGCTTGCGGATGGATCACCAGCCCACAAGGCGTGTAATTTACATGTGCACATTTAGCATACTCCTTAGCAGCTTCAAACTCCATCTCTGCTCCCCTTTTCATATCTGTGGTCTGCCTTGTACCACGTAGCATTCTCTCAGCTAGAGACTCAGAGGTACTGAGGCCACGGACATGGCACACTTCACGAAACCTTGATGATGTTATTCTGCTCTTCCGTAGAACATGCCATTCTGGAACGGCGCTTTGTTCACGTGTTGACGCCTCAATTTTATGTGCCATATCATGGGTAACATTCAGGCTTTGCAGATGCAACAGTTCCTCTTCTGTGCACACCCAAACACACTCCGTTTGTGAAAGGTTGTGGTCCTCCAGGGGAAGGCTGGGATAGGGTGGGGCATCGGGATGTAGTTCAAAGTTTTTAGAATGGAGTTTGGGCTGCTGATAAGAAATAATACTCCCTCTCTGCACTGTTCCGAACTCTGACTCTACAAGTGGTTTGGAAGCACTCATACCCATGGTAGACACCAACGGCCTGTCCAGAGGATCCAGTTCACTGTATGCCTCTGCCACCCGCAGCATAGACAGGTCAGGAAGTGGCCCGAGAATTCCTCTCGTCAGGGTGCTCCTTTAAAAAAGCATAAGGTGGAAAGGTAAGTTACAAATTTAACAATGTCTTTAATTTTAGTGAGCAGTGTATATATATATCCCAATAGATATTTTAACAATCGGCACAAAGAAATTACACAGCAATAAAAAAAAAAAAGTATAATGTGATTTAGTACTGTGTTGAAGAAAATTATAAATAAATGGCTTCAGAGTTGATTCTTATAAAATTTCAATCGATTTGGAAGTCCAAAAATCGATTTATTTGCTTAACACCATTTACCCTTTTTACAGCTAAAATAAGAAGGAAAATTCCAGGCGGCCATTTTAAGGCTTGAGTCTGAAAGGGTTGATACAGTTTCTTCCTGGTGAACTGTAACCCATCCAGTGTTAGGTCACTGAATTAAAGGCATATAATTAAGGCAGGGCTGGGCGATATATCGATATTAAAAATATATTGATATATCTGTAAACGAGATATGAAATTTGACCACATCGCCTATATCAATATACGTAGTTCAAACTGTGACTACACATTTGCTCTCATTTTGTGATACAATATATGGGGACATATATCAATATTTAGCCCAATTATATCGGGATATGACTTTTGGTCCATATCGCCCAGCCTTAAATTGAGGTAAAGTTCAATAAAACTTTTAACAGTACCGACCCAAATCAATAACAGATTTAAATGGTCTGATTATGTTGTAATAATCGATTCTTACTTTTGAGTCTGAATCGATTCTTGAATTTTGAATCAATACCCAGCTCGAATGTGGTGTTAATTTACCGTAAACCGCCTTTCCACATCCGGCCTGGCACAGGCTTTGTGACAACCATCTTGCCGACTGGTCCTGGTTTTACACCCTAAAAATAAATACGTTTTACCAGTTTTCACTTTAAATCTGATCATTGTATATGAGATTAAGAAAATTGATTAAGAAAATTACTGCAGTCCGAGGTTTGTGCCATTGTTGCTCCTCTTCAGTGCAGCTGTGAACTGGTGGAACCACTGGCACACTGAGCTGGGAGAAGTGAGCAGTCTGGTAGAGAAGGGCCACTGTATGGTTACACACTGCAGTCCCAGCCACACAAGAGCAACTGGACCTCACCAAAACAACAGGCTTTGAATCTCTAAGAACGATCTGTAGACAGAAAATTTTAAGTCAGCATATAGATTTTGGCAACACAAAACACATACGTTGAACAAAACTAAAAAGAGAGGCCATATGGAACTTGGCCATATCATGTAAATGTAGGCAAAACTTGGACATCACTTTACTTGAAACATAGGTATGCCTATGCTCTCCCTGCACTGCTCGACATCAAACCAATTCCAGAACCTCAAACTCAAAATCTCAAACTATATTTAGTCAGTTCAAATGATACAAAAAGTTAAATAATCTTATATAGTACCTTAAACCTAGTTTTACCCATACCAAAGCAAAGCTTAGCCCAAGTTTAAACAAACATCTGAAGTGAACAGCTGAGCATGAACATCTCAGTCGAACTTAAGCCAAAAACGGAAAACCAACTTCAGCCTCTGATTGAACTTGAACAGATACAACCAATGACGCCCTACTTTCAGAGTATGAGGTTTTTCTGCCTTCCTCATCGACCTGAAGCACAGTGCCCTCACGGATAACTCTCCTGTTTGCCTGTCTTTATTTGACACTTGCATTGCAAACAACACAGATTATAGCAAAGCAGGCTACTCCAGGACACAAACATATCTAAACATTTTTAATTAATGTCAAATGGTGTCTGTTGCACTCGTTGTTAAAGTGGTATCTCACAGCTATGTTAATGCCATCCACTATAACTTGTGGAATATAATAAATGAAATATATAAACCAAAGTTTCATTAACATCGAGCATGCTAGCCTAGCGCTAGTTAGCTAGCTAGCCAGCAATCCGAGTCAGAAGAAAACATGTATACAAGACTTACCTTCATATCCATGAATGAACGATGATGCATACATCTTAAACCCCTTCTCCAACTTGCTGTCGGGAGTTGAAGATTGTGTCCGGCACAGTCGGCGGACATCGTTCACATTTAGCTTTGGTAGCTCTGTGAGACACCTTGTGTAAAACAGAGCCATCGCTCCCGGAAAGCACCTACTCGTATCATGAATAACGGATGTGACGTCACGATCGTTCGTGCAAAGAGCCTATAGTGTTTGTTCGTTTTAAAACGCATAGCTCAGACAAAATCTTCATTTCTATTCATTTATTCTAGGTTGATAAAGACTTCAAGAAATTGAAAATCTTTATCCACTTTCATAAGTGGGTGTTTTATTTTCTTTCACCATACGTTTTATTGTTATTAAATTCTGTGTAGTAGTATGTCTAATTATTTGAATGCATAAAAACTAAGTTTATTCAAATTTATTCTTAAAATAGCCTTATGAAATGTTTTATTTTTCCTCAGAAAT
>JAFVLL020009872.1:0-12831 GCA_021397915.2 Tor tambroides | reverse complement strand
TGTGTGTGAGTGGATTGGCATAAACCACTGAAGGATGACGGAGGGAGAAATAGATATTGTCCTTTAGCACTCTTACACCAAGTTTGTTTGGGTGGGGGAAATTATACTATTTTAATAATTTTAGAAATAATTTTAGAAAATAATTTTAGAAAATTATACTATTATTCAATAAGGAAAAATTAAATAATCAAACGTGACAGTAAAAAAAATGTTTAGTGATGTTACTAAGATTTCTATTTCAAATAAATGCTCTTCTTTTTTTAACTTTATATTGGTTTGCTAAAATGTAAATACAAGTTCTGTGGGCACATAAGTGCTTTATACAAGTTAAAACTCGCTGATTTGTCCTCTCATAATTAGGTAATAATAATATTGATAATTCTGACATAGTGTGGATGTGAATGATACCGTATATCCTATATTTTGCACTGCTAGAATGCTGTATTGACCAGTCAGAAGCTACAACCGGATCAATCAGTTTCATAAATTAGGAATAACAATATATGCGTCCTTCAGCCTAGTAATGTGGGAAAAGTCCTTCCCACAAGTCCTTAAAATAGCCATTTAATTCCAGAGTGCTATGTAATGACTGGAGGCTGTCCGGCACTAGTATATTAAAAGTGTCTATCTATGAACCCTTATGAGTGTACTCTGAAAATGAATGCTTTGTCTTAAAGCTGACATGAAGAAAACACTGACCAGTGACCACTTTAAGCGCCTGTGACTTTAAGAAATATGCTATTAAAAAAACATGATCATTCTTAATACTATTAATATTTTATATACATTGATTTGGAGACAAGTTTCAAACCCCACTGTCATTATCTACACAGTAACAGTAGCATCCATTTAGATAAATCTGTTTTGCTGATGCAAGCATGTAAAACTCCTTGAGCCCTGAGCATCTGGACTCAAGGCTGAGAAGGTGAAGTCTTGGCGTTGGATCAGTACATATATCTGTGCACACACAAACCTGTCTCTGCTTTGACGTTACATAGTAAGTTTGCATTTTGAAGGTTTGGCTAGTACTATAAGGAGCTGATTTGTGAACTTTGCACAGCTAGTTTCTAGGTTCTGCGACTTCCCAGGCAGTGTTTTTGTTCAGGCTTAGCAGACATACATGGCAGTGAACCCTGGTTAACACACATCTTGAGATGTTACTTTTATGTAACTGCATGCAGTAATTGAGTAAATTCTGTTTTATACAGCCCCACACAAAGAGATTGTGAGCTCAGAGTGCATGCAGTACAATGCTCTGCCCTGTGTGACTGTGAGACTCTTGAGCAGGCTTGTTAGCACAGATTGAGGTCAGTTATTTTCTACTGTGGAGATCAGATGTGATCACAACTGATCATAGACATGTCTGGAGATGATGCACGCTTTCAGATTGTCGCGTGCTTCTCCTTCTCCCCACTGAGTGAATGTGACCATTTTAAACCTTCAAATGAAATTTAATGATTTTCAAGTGTTATGACATAAAAAGTGGAATAGCTGTGTAAAATTCTGCACTATTTGTTAGTTGCTAATCAAATGTAAGTAAATTAGTGCCATTTACTGTAAACTGTACAAAAGATTTCCCCATAAAGGAGGACATTCCAAATACCAAGATACTCATATAATCATGTAATTCATGTAAAACTTTATCAAATTAGAAAACCGCAAAATAGGTGCACATCTGAGTGCCTTAAGTGTATGTGTAAATTTTTACTTATTTGTTTTTTTTACTACACACTACTGTTCAAAAGTTGGGGTCAGTAAGATATTTTTAAGAAATGAATACTTTCATACAGCAAGGATGAATTAATTTGATTAAAAGCGACAGCAAGGACTTGATACCAAAATATATTTCAAATAAATGCTGTTCTTATGAACTTTCTGTTCATCAGGGAATCCTAAAAAGGACCATGGTTTCTAAAAAAATATATAATTTAATTTGTAATAACATTACATTTCACAGTATTACTGTTTTTATCATATTGTGAGATAAATAAATAAATATAGTCTTGGTGAGCATAAGTAACCTCTTTCAGAAACTAAAAAAAAGATTACAAAACTTGTTTTCCTCCCTTTTAATTAGACTGTTTTACCTAGATTGTACCTCAGTGCTGTATTACAAATACTTTTTCTTCTTTTTGATGTGTCAAATTACATGCATATTACATTTCTTGGGGTGTGTGTGGAATGTCACACCCTCTGACTGTGGTGATTGGCAAATCCTCACACAGCATGTGGTCTGACTATGTAGAATATGAGTCTATAATTAGTAGTGTGTATGCACCTGAAAAATGCAGTTACATCAAAGTTACTTATGAGGAAACTCTCCCACACCCACACTGTCTTCAAATTGCACGAGAATCATAAGCCAGTCCTCTACAGCCATGAATGTTCACCTGTAGCTCAAATGTTTGTTGCATGCTGAGCGCCAGGCCAGAGACATTACAAGGGGAAGGAGATGTACCGTATAGATAAATGATTAGGAGAAATGTTAAAGTCGCAGTATGGTCACAGTAGGAATGAAAGTCTGCCTTAGTAGTTAATTTACTCTAGAATGTGCATTAACTGTATATGTCTGATGAAATAAATTACTTTATTTTAGTCTTATTTAGTCTAAAGAAAAATGTATGATGCCACTTGTAAAATTGTATTGCTTGAAAATATATTATTGACATAATTTAGATAAGCACTTTGGGATATTTCAGTCTTTATCTTTTCAAGTTCAAATAGATGTGCTTGTATGCCTATTACCTACATAGAAAATACATTAACAAGGAGCATTAACAAGATTTAACTGGTTTGAAGGAACTTTGAACAAGGTCATGAGTTTAATTCCAAAGACATATAAGTGGTAACATAAGCATTAGACAACCTAGCTGTGTGTGTTAAAAGGAGAAAGCATCCATCCACCACTGTGATCCTCTGGTTTGGTTGTGGTATGTGGGTCCTCAAATTGCTATATGAAGTCTGAAGAAGTTGAGATATTTCCAGAATATCAGGGATGACTTTTTTTAGGTTGGGCATAGAGTGGTTTTGCACTCTGTAATGGCTTTAATGTGCAGGGATGACATATGTTATCTTGTTTATATGCTTAAGATGTTCCTAACCTTAGAATAATAGTTTATTGCCTTAAAGTGCCCACAGCCCACGCTGGCCGATAAATGGGCACACTGGTGCAGAAATGCATATGAAAGTGATCGTAATTACTAATGTGTTTGTTGTACAGCTGGTCTGACCAAAGGCCATTGTTTGTCGTTTTTTTTCTAAATAGTTGATTTTAAAAATAAAATTTTAATCATGCAATTAAATTCAATATACAAGACAATGTCTTTGTATTTGTATATATGGACATAGATATATAGAAATAGATAGATATAGATACATATATGTACAGATAGACAGACAGATAGAGAGAGATACTGTAGATACAGTACATGCCAAATTTCCTCTAAAAAAAACCCTCTCAACTAATGCTGTAAAATATACAGTTTATGGTGAGTTTATGGTCACCTAATGTTTTTTTCTGAAGTAAATGTGGCATTATATGACATTGTTTACAAACTGTTATATTGACGTCTTTGCGTGGTTGAGACTTTTTCATATCACAAGTAACAAATCACAAAGTTTATTGTGATTGATGGGAGGTGCGCTTCAATGTTCAATTCATTGACTGAAAACTGGCTAGACTAATTGTTTTTTGATATTGTTTCGTCAAAATGAGAAAGCAATATTTTTTACCTAGCCCTAATGGATGGATAGACAGACAGACAGACAGACTCTATGGTGTTTTGATGGTGTTTTGACCGGAGGCTTCCTCTGTTATTTTCTCTAAGCTTTCTAGCTCAAAATGTGCCATCTCCAACCAAGTGCAAGCTGACAGTGGAGACAGTTGCCATAGCGACAGCCGAGCCAGACAGCTTGTTGCCACGGCGCCGTTTGTGCTCATGACCTGATTAGATTCCTTACAGGTGGAATGTCTGAGATCAGGAGGAAGCTTGATGTGTTGGGTGGGTCCCTCTGCTGCAGGGTCTGGCTTTGGCATTGTTCTTCATCCGATTCTTTTTGGTGATATTTTGTGGCAGTGAATTCCGTATTTACATTGCATTTACATTTATTCATTTAGCAGATGCTTTTATCCAAGGTGACTTATAAATTAGAAATGCAATAAGCAGTTCATCTTAAGGAGGCACGAGCAATACTAAGTTTCAAAAATTGTCCAGTAAAGTTTTATTTGCAGTTTATAGTTAATATACAGTGTATATTTAATAGTAATAGTACTAGTACTAGTGGTTTTCATATGAACTATTATTGTCTCTGTGTGTGTGTTTTGTAATGAGCCTATGAACCTGTTTAGTAGGCTCATAGCCAGACCTGTAGTGCCTACGGAACAGATTACTGACCAAAAGACCCACATTATTTCTGTGACGATTTCAGTTATTACCCTGAGCATTTATTTCCTGTGTCTGTTAAAGGGATGGTTCACCTTCAGTTGGTCCCCACTGACTTGCATAGTGTTTTTTTCCATACTGTGGAGGTCAATGGGGACCAGCAACTGAAGGTGAACTGTCCCTTTAAGGTGTGGTTTAAATGTTTTATCCTTGTACATTGAAGTCAGAGTTGACTGCTTTCTACGCTTTACTGTTTGGTTACTTAAAGGGATAGTTCACCCAAAAATGAAAATTCTGTTATCATTTACTCACTTTTGGGGCACCATTGACTTCCATAGTAGGAAAAAAAAATACTGTGGAAGTCAATGGTGCCCCAGAACTGCTCTGTTTCCCACATTCTTCAGAATATCTTCCTTTGTGTTCAGCAGAACAAAGACATTCATACAGGGTTGGAACTACTTGAGGGTGAGTAAATGCTGACAGAATTTTCATTTTTGGGTGAACTATCCCTTTAAATATTATTATATCATCCCTGCCATAGCTTCCCCTACAGTTTTCCCATGTTCTGCATTACAGCTTCCCTTAAATTAACCTACAGCTGTTTTTGGCTGTCTGCTTTGCATTAAATCTGCATGTTACCTTCAGTGTACACAGTCCATGAGCCAGCTGTGAGCTTGAGGCAAAAGAATTCTACTTTATTTTTTCAGCAGCACTGGCTGCACATCAAGCCAAAAATAGAAATAGAGTGTCTGTCAACTGAAGGCCTCAGTGTCACTGTGTGACTGGTTAGGTCAGTTTGATTGATTGTTATGAAAGTGTTCTAGATTAAAAAGGTTGTGAGGTTGTTCAGTGAGAAGGAGAAATATGTATGATTTGTCATTCCTGCCGTGTTCGTCTTTTCAGGGGGCATTCGGAGCGCTGCAAAAGATCTGTGAAGACTCTGCTGAGATCCTGGACAGTGACATGCTGGACCGCCCACTCAACGTGATGATCCCTAAGTTCCTGCAGTTCTTCAAGCACATTAGCCCCAAGATCAGGTAAGATAAGCATGCTTTCCCTAATGGAGTACAAATGTTTGAAACCTTGAGGAAATGTTTCATTCATTTAGACAGGGACTGTCGTGATATAAGATAGGGGTGGGCGATATGACTAAAATCTTAAGGCCTTTCCATACTGAGCACGAGGTGAATCGCCCACGAATGTTGCTTTCACACTGAGCGCGAAACGATTGTTCGTCTTCTGCTAATTCATGCCTGCACGCTTGGTGGCGCCTACCAGCAATGTGATCTAAAATAGATTTTGATTCTATAATAGGCAGACATGCACTCTTTGAATGTTTTATAATGGACATTTGCGCTTAGTGTGGAAAGGCCTTTATATCATGATATAAGAAATTTTATTTCATGGTAACCATATATATCATGATATAATAATTTTTTGCTTTAAATAAGGTCTTTATGATATCAAAATTTTTTACATTTGATACAAAAGTGATTTAGTCAGATTTAGTCAAGAGCAGTGAGAGATTTTCTCTTTTGTTGTTTGATTAACATGAATGACAGACAGCAGGAGTATTAGACTGCTGTCACTTTAAGAGCTGCCCGAATCCAATATAGTGTTACACATGTTTTCTTTCTCAGCTGCTTGCTTTCACTTAAGACCTCTGTTACTGTGTTTACGAGGATGCTTGCAAAGACGGGCATTTTGTCACATACAAGTGTGTATTTTTCAGCGGCAAAAATAACTTGGTTTAATGCTCCTTTGCTCTATGAGCACCATCTTCACATGTGAGTGCCTCTCTGATAGACAGCACTCAAAAACAGTCTCTCAGACAGCGCGCACGTATAGCGAAATGAGTTCTCTTTCGCTGCTGATTGCATTTCAGTGCCTTAAAATTACTTGTTTTTAAACCCCAAAGCTTAAAAACATGTGCAAACGATAAGTTTTCATGACCACGTAGCACAGCAGTGTCAAGTGAGCATGTAACTGCGATAGAGATTATAGTCCTGTTGACAAATATCTCCCAGTTAATTGTCTACCGGTACACCACTAGTATCAGATTTTGACTTTGTTTTCTCTTTGTGTGTTTTATCTTTTTTGGCCAATGAATCACACTCAAAATACAAGTGTAGGGAGGCGGAGAGAGAGTTTGTAACCATTACTGCACCAAAAGAACTCACTATTGATCAGGAATTCCTGCAGACTGGAGTGTTTTTTCAAATTCCAAAAAACTTCCAACACTGCATCTTGATTTTGTCTTTTATCTCCTCCAACATGATTTTGTGTGGCAGTAGTAGCTGCATGCTGTGTCTTTGTCAACTTTTTCCATTTTAGAATGAGTGGCAACCAACGTTAGATGCAATACCACCAGCTGCTGTGTTTGGCTGCCAACCAGATCCATCTAGTTATTAGTTACTAGTGCTGGACTGTTTACAATATTATTGTATGTGTAGTATAAGTGTGTAGTTTAATTTTTTAATTATCACGGTCCGTACTAGTATATTGTGTCACCCCTAATTTAGACTACTATTGGTGAGCAGTTGGTCAATCTTGTTTGATATATGTACAGTGTTTGTTGTCTGTTGTAGGTCTCATGCTATTGCCTGTGTAAACCAGTTCATCATCAGCAGAACACAGGCCCTGATGCTACACATAGATCCCTTCATTGAGGTACCACCTGTAAAACCCGCCATGTTAATAGGATGTGTTCACCCAAAAATGAGAATTCTGTTATGATTTACTCACCCTTACTATTCTGTATTCCAGAATTGTGATGCCAGTTTTGAGGAAGTTGCATCATTGTTTAGTTCTAAAAAAAATATATATATTTTTTTTATGTTTGTCATCTTTGTGCCACAGAACCTGTTTGCACTAGCAGGTGATGAGGAGCCCGAAGTGAGGAAGAATGTGTGTAGAGCTTTAGTCATGCTCTTGGAAGTCAGATTAGACCGTCTCCTTCCTCACATGCACAACATCATTGAGGTTAGCTCACGCCTTCTGCAACCCCTAATATAACTAAACTCTGTTACATGATTGATTAAAGTAAGAAACTTGATCTTGAATTATCTTCTGTATTGTATAACTTAGTAAATGTTTTTTGATAAATGTGGTCAGAAAATCACAGAGAGGAAAAGTGAAGCAACAGCAGCCTCTTGTGGACTTTCTTTACCTAGTTTGGTAAAAGTAGAATCAATAAGCCAAACTGAAAGTTTCAAAGTGAAGTTAATTTGTGTGTAGTTTGTACGTAAAAGTGTTATGTTACATACAGTGTGAAAATTACTTTTTGAACAGTGTACACACAAATATGCACTGTTCATTTTTCATGAATAAAGCCCACTTTTCTGTTTTTCAGTACATGTTGCAGAGGACACAAGATCAGGATGAAAATGTCGCTCTGGAGGCCTGTGAATTTTGGCTCACACTCGCCGAGCAGCCTGTGTGTAAGGAGGTTCTGTGTGGACACCTGTCCAAGTAAGCATGTGCAAACACACAGTGTCCTTTTGATTAAAATAAAACCCCATCAACTCATGTAGATGCATTTAATTATAATACAGTTCAGCAACAGGACAAAGCTGCTTATTTGATGTAAATTATCAGAGTCAGTCATCAGTTTTTCATTTTTATTTTTTTTTATAATATTTTTTTGTTACAGATTGACGCCAGTTCTTGTGAATGGAATGAAATATTCTGAGATTGACATAATCCTGTTGAAGGTCAGTTTCTCTCTCTGGTACTAAAGCTTGTTTTTGATACATTTTCATATGCCACCCTAAACATAAAAAAACAAAAAAATTAAAACATAAAACAGATTAATAAAACACCTGTGATTTGAGTTCATAGACACAGCGAATATTGGATTTGGTTCTAATGCTCAACCGCATTTAAAAAAAAAAAAACCCACATTGTCAGTTTGTTTACATGTGGTTTTTTTACATTTGTCATATGCAAATTAATAGCTTTTTATTTTCCATATCTCAGCCTGTCTCTTAGAAGCTGAGTTATAAAGTACCTATTTAGCTAAATATATAAAGAATTTTAAGAATACATTGGTATTTTATATTTATCTTGAAAGTATGTAATTACCTATTAGTGCTTAAAAAAAGATGGCAGAAAAAAGTTTATATGTTTAGGCCAAAAAAGTTTCGAAAACAGTTGTAAGCTTGTCAAAAATGAATATGTAAATGATTTCCAGGGTGATGTTGAGGAGGATGAAGCAATCCCAGACAATGAGCAGGACATTCGCCCAAGGTTCCATCGTTCACGCACTGTGGCCCAACAACACGAGGGGGGAGACTCCATTGAGGATGATGAGGATGATGAGGATGATTTGGATGATGATGAAACCATCTCAGATTGGAACTTGAGTAAGAAACAGTGTAGTTTGACTCAGCCAAGTCCTGGACTTATTTAAAATGGTCATACATCGAGACATTTGTTTTTGTTTTCATTATTTTTTCTGGCATGTATAGGAAAATGTTCTGCAGCTGCACTAGATATCCTGGCGAATGTCTTCAGAGATGATTTGCTGTTGCATATTCTTCCTTTACTGAAAGAACTACTGTTCCATCCAGAGTGGCTTATTAAAGAGTCTGGCATACTTGTACTGGGAGCCATTGCTGAAGGTATTCAAAAATTTCTCATGAATGCATTATATAATTCACTCATTTCATAAGCATTAGCATTTAAAAAGGGAATTTTGGACATACCTACACTACTGTTTAAAAGTTTGCAGTTTTGAATATGAAGTTCATAACAGTATTTATTTGAAACAGAAATCTGTGGTAACATTATAAATGCCTTCACTGTCACGTTTAACCCATTTAGTGCATCTTTCTTGAATAAAAGAATTAATTTCTCTCAAAATACAAATGTATCTTAAAGGAACCAGTTAACACTTTAGTTTACGGTGTTCATGTTACATACATTATGCATTACTATAGTTATTTACTATACTAATGAAAAAAAACCTGTAATTTCAAGCAGTTTAAAAAAACAATGACACGTCACCAAGTTAATTATAATTATTATATTAATAAGGTGTGACCTTAATTTCTTTTATTTCTTTTTTTTTTAATGACAAGTATTTTCTTTCTGCCCTTTAGGCTGTATGCAGGGGATGATCCCTTACTTGCCAGAGTTGATTCCTCATTTGGTACAGTGTCTGTCTGATAAGAAGGCGCTGGTTCGATCTATCACTTGCTGGACTCTAAGCCGCTACGCACACTGGGTTGTTAGCCAGCCCCCCGACATCTACCTCAAACCGCTCATGACTGAACTGCTCAAACGGATACTTGACAGCAACAAGCGTGTCCAAGAGGCCGCCTGCAGGTGAGCAGGTGTCACACTATTGTGCTGCTTGAAGAATACATGTATGCATTGTTTTTAATCTCTCACTTTTCCTGCCACAGTGCCTTTGCTACCCTGGAAGAGGAGGCTTGCACTGAACTGGTGCCATACCTTGCTTATATTTTGGACACGTTGGTCTTTGCTTTCAGTAAATACCAGCACAAGAACCTTCTCATCCTTTATGACGCCATTGGGACTCTGGCTGACTCTGTGGGACACCATCTCAACAAACCGGTAATTGCACAATTAAGTACACACAAACACTTTATTAAGCACATATCTTTATATTTTAATATAAAGCTTGCCATATACTGCCTAGTGCTTTTAAAGCAGCATTCTAACTCTTATTAAACCTCTTGGAATCTCACAATATTTACTGTAAAAGTAATTGCATAATAAATAGAATAACATAATTCTAGTTCTAAATCCAACATTTCTCTGCCATGTTGGATTGTGTGTTTTTTTAAATAATATATATAGTAACTGATTGTGTATGTCTCATAAACACATGTATGACTACTGTACGTGTGTGCTCTGTGTGCAGGATTATATTCAGATGCTGATGCCTCCATTGATTCAAAAATGGAACCAGCTAAAAGATGAAGATAAAGACCTCTTTCCCTTGCTGGAGGTAGTTATCAAACACAACACTTCATTTATACACTTTAAATCAATCAAAAGTCACAGTAAGCACATTTATAATTTTACAAAACATTCTATTTCAAATAAATATTGTTCTGCAAAGAATTCTGAAAAGATGTATCCACTTTCAAAAACAATATTACTGAAAAAAAAAAATCTTTCTGAACCCAAACTTTTGAACAATAATGAATGTGTGTACAAAAAAAACAAAAAAAACAATTTGAAAAACCAGCAGAGAAAAAACAATTTTTAGCAGAAATCACAGGAAATATTAGTATTGTTCTGAATCCAGCATGTACTTGATTGTGATTCAAAACAATATGTTCATTCCTCTTTCAGTGTCTCTCGTCTGTGGCCACTGCCCTGCAGAGCGGCTTCCTGCCATACTGTGAACCTGTCTACCAACGCTGTGTCAACCTGGTCCAGAAAACACTCGCCCAGGCTGTGGTGAGAAACCACACGAATACACACACTCTATTTAGAATCCAAACAAAGATTTTTTTTATCCAGTATAGTGAATATCACATGATCTCTTTCTCTGTATCACAGCTCCATCAGACTCAGCCTGAGTTTTATGAAGCTCCCGATAAAGATTTCATGATTGTGGCTCTGGATCTGCTCAGCGGGTTAGCAGAGGGTCTTGGAGGGAACATTGAACAGCTAGTTGCCCGTAGCAACATTCTCACTCTCATGTACCAGTGCATGCAGGTAACTATAGTGCATAGCAAGGCATTGTAGCACCAAGGCATGGCATGATTAACCTAATATACACATGATACACATGATCCTTCAGAAATCATTCTAGTATGCTGATTTGCTGCTCAAGAGACATTTCTTAATATCAGTGCTGAAAACACTTTTTGGTCTATAGCATTGTATGTATGTGTCAACATGAGTGCCACAGTGAATACACAGCAGTAGCTGTTTGCCACTGTATCTAGGAAACGACTGAGGTTGAGAAGATAACATCTTCTGTGTATAATGTATTTGTCCCTCTGGATTTACCATGTAAACTTTAGATGCACAGATGACATTTGCATTTGCCTGCTGCAGATGAATTGCAAGAGATGCAAATAATGCAGACTCCAAAAACAATTTATTTGTGGGCGAGCAGCTATGAGAAATGCGATTGTATTTTCTCAGGATAAGATGCCAGAGGTTCGGCAGAGTTCCTTTGCTCTGTTGGGAGATCTGACCAAAGCCTGCTTCCAGCATGTCAAACCTTGCATAGGTATGCAGTTAAACATATTATTCACTGACACTTTCTCAGTTTGATCCTTCTCTGTTTACCTTCAGGCACTTAAACTTTTCTTTGTTTGTTTGTGCTAATCTCTCTTCTCTAGCTAACTTCATGCCAATCCTAGGCACAAACCTGAACCCAGAATTAATATCCGTCTGCAACAATGCAACATGGGCCATTGGAGAAATAGCCATTCAAATGGGTGAGAGTTTCATCATCATCGTCAGTTATTAATTTTACTCATTTCATCATACCTTCAAGGTTAACATGCTGATTATCTCTCTGCTCAGGTTCTGAGATGCAGCCGTATGTCCCGATGGTTTTACAGCAGCTGGTGGAGATCATAAACAGACCCAACACACCCAAGACACTGCTGGAGAATACAGGTACCATCTGAGGGGTGCTAGACCAGGCTGACCCCTCACAAGAGGTTTCCACCCTCTCCTTTTCCCAAACTCTCCCGATCCCCATTCCGCAGTGCTTATTAATCTCCATTCAAACTCCAGGAAGTGGACCTTACAAGGTTTGATAAAGGTTTTAGGATACTTAAACATCTTTACCAGTGCACACAGTATTCTGGGTAACTGGGTAGTGAATAAGAATAGGAGCAATTTCATGCTCATTTTTTCTATATACAAAGTCAACTGAGTTCCCTCAGCATATCCTGTCTTCAAACGCGAATATAACAGACCTTGTAACAGTCCAGCCGTGGTACTGACTGAAGTGGATTAATAAAACAGTAAGTTCCATGTTAGCGAGTAGATCAGTCAGTGAGGTATTGCAAACAGTGACAAATGTAAACCAACCTTAAGAGGAGTATTAAGACCTGCTGTCTTTGATTTGAACATTTTTACTTTTTTTTCCATCTAATTCAGAAATAAAGTCTAAACTCAGATCTAAATCTGTTTTGTGGTGTTTAGATGAATGTATAGCACCTGTACCTCGCAAATTATTTCCCAGTTACATTCCACTCTGATTGGACTGCTTGAATTGAAGCTCTAGCCTGAGCCGTAATGGCTGCCGACATTGATTTTTTTTTTTTTTTTTTTAAATGAGGGTGAAGTGTAATGCTCATAACATACTCCCACAGAAACAAGGGTACTTGTAGATGTGTTCCTGTTTGTCGATTTATTTCTGTTGTTTTAGTTACTTTTCTTTTTCAATGTGAATGCATATCTGCCAATAGATGTTGAATGTTGTTTAGTTAAGGACGGCTAACGT
>JAFVLL020009867.1:0-21537 GCA_021397915.2 Tor tambroides | reverse complement strand
CCCGTGGGGACCTCAATTTAGGTCCCCACCGTGACACAAGTCCCCATGAGGCTGTGTGTATTCAGGTCTAAGTCCCCACCAGGATATAAAAAACAAGTACACACACACACACACACACACACACTTACCAGCAGAGGGCGATGACGCTCAACCACTCACTCACCAACTAACACAGCAGTAATTACACACTTTGTGTGGTCTACTATAAATCATTAAAGTGCAAAGATAATTACACTAAGACAGACCTGCTGCAATAAAATACCCAGAAACGCCTGCCTTTCAGACCACAGAAATATCATCATGAGCTCAAATTATGTAAACACATTTTAACAGTCATTGTTTATTCAGTGCAACTGAGTTCAATATCAAGGTTTTCGTCACGTACAAATATTTCATGTAGTTTCATGCAGTTTCTAAGTTTATATATAAACTTTTAAGAATTAGATAAACTTTATTTGAATTGCATAATGTCAAAAATAGACAATGCTTCACATAAACTGAGTTTTCTGACAGTTTGCTTAAAAGACTGTTTCATTTAGCCTCCTTCATTCTAAGCCTCAAGACTACATCAGAACTGAGTGTGTGCTGTTAACTGATCTATAATTAATCACTGAATGATATCAATGCACATCAGTCAATCAATCCTGAATCAAGACCCATTTAACATGATCTGGTTTTCTTGAAATAAAGTTCCTGTTTGATCACTTTCCGTATTTAATAAAAATCTAAACTTCAATTGACATGCATGTCATTTCCAGTGCAGAATCACAGAGCACTTCCTCATAAAAGATCTTTTTTTAAAATAAAGGGAAGTCAATGTATGTGTGTGTTGTAGGCGGCAAACACACGCACACACACACACACACACACACACACACACACACACACACACGTGCCATACTGTGGTAAGACCTTTTTTACCACCTAATCTGCTCAAATTTACCCACAATGCAGTTCTTGAGCCATAAACTGCCAACAGCAATCAATCAAACACCGTCGGCAGCAGAAACACACCACAGACACAGGTGAAAACACACCTGGACCTGATGAGATACACTATATTTATATATATAATATACATTATTAATTAAAAATTAAAATAAAATTGTGAAAAGCTATTTTATGTAAATATTGTCTGAATTGAATAAAAAAATAAATATAAAAAAAACACTTAAAAAATTACAATATTTTTTTAAAAGATACAAAATTCCTATTAAAAATTAAAATATTTTTACAAATTAAATTAAATTAAAATGTAAAAAAATGTAATACATTTAAAAAAAAATAACAGCGGCTCCTTTAGCTGGGAATAAGGAAGGAGAAGCGCACCGGCGTGATCCGCTCGTACTCTCAGTAATGAGCTAATGAGGCCGGACACCAGGCCTGCTGGGACAGACGTGTAAATCACAGACCTGTGCAGGAGGAGGCACTCAGATTTACAAGAACTACTGCAGAAAGCTCAAAGAGAGCTAAACCCAATACACAAAATCAATGTGCTCCCTCAGATGCTGAGCATACTGTACAATCAGCACTAAAACCCACACGGATTCACAACCCGGGAATAACTGAGGATACCAATGAGTGCAAAACAGTGGAGAGCAACACTTCATCATCTACAGATCTAATGAGGCGCCTCCACAATCAAACTACAGTCATGCAAAACTCTACTGTAAGTGTGTTATGATGAGATAAATGTGTGAGCTGAACTCCTTTAATCTAAATGACTCAAATACCCACTAAAATTTTAAATGGTGATACGCTTTCAAAATAATACAATTAAGTAACATAATTGAAGCAAGAGTCCTGTTGGTCCAAATACCAGCACAAAACCACAGGTTTACATTTAAACTGGGCTTTTTTTTTTTTTTCAAATAAATACATTTTCAATAAGGGGTTTAGCAACCTTTAAGTTTTTTTTTTTTTTAACTTTATTTTATTTGACATATTTATTTATTTTACTTTACTTTTAGAGACGGCCATTTCTAGTTCCATGGTCAGACGCGACCCTGATTAGAGATGATAATTTTGGTCAATCATATTTTAAGAGCTTTGTTTTGCTTGGTGTCATGTAAAAAAAAATCATGTAAAACAGATTTAAAGGGTTAGTTCACCGCAAAATGAAAATTCTGTTCCAAACCCATAAATTGTCCATGTGACATCAGTGGCTCAACTTCAATTTTGCGATGCTACGAGAATACTTTTTGTGCGCAAAGAAAACGACAGGAGGGTGAGTAACTAATGACAATTTTCATTTTTGGGTGAACTATCCCTTTAAGGCCAAACTAAAACACCTAAATCCACATAACACTGGAAACATCTACATCTAATCTAATAAGCAAATGCACAAATATCTAGCTAATTAGCTATGAGTACGTGGCATGTTATGACTACTTATTAATATTTGTTTAAATGTTTAAATGTAAATGTAAGTCAGCATTAGCATTTCTATCTCACAAACACTCTACTGAACCCCATTTGGGAAACACTATCCTAACATTTAGCAGACGCTTTTATCCACTGCGACTTACAAATGAGGAACATCTAAGACATTTGTCATACAAGTCAGTAATAGCTCACAATGCCAAGTTAAAAGCATAAACTAGATTAGCTCACAAAACAGGAAACTTTCCAAGACACACAGTGCATATAAACTCTGAACTTTATATGGGCAAAAGTAAAATTAAGTGCACCCTTTTGTGGTTCTTTCTAGATTTTGCATTTGAATTTGTTTAATAGACGTACAGTAAGATCAAGACAAGTCTCTGATTCTCCAGTCTCACATCTGCTGGCAACATGAACACATCATCTTTTCGAATAAATAGCCTCAATGGAGCAAACTGTGAAGAAAAGGATTTTCATTGCTCTTTTGAAATAGAAGTTCAGGAGACGTGAATAAAAAAAACAGACATAACTTTAAAAACTTACTTCCAGACCACCAAGACCGCTACTGAAACTCAGCTGCGTCTCAAGTAGAAATATTCACGGTTATGATGCCAGAATCCCAAGCTCATTAACATATGACCACCTACATTTACATACCATACATACATATTCAATGAGGTTAGCCAATCATATCAGGAGTCTTAAAGGAAGAGTAGCAAAAACAGCCTGTTTAATAGAGTGGTTCAGTTTGTAGTCATAAAATACAGATTTTTTTATTTTTTTTTTTATTATTATTTAGGGTTATTATAGTTAACTAAAACTGAAACTAAACTTGAATATATTTTATATTTTTATATACAAAACTTTTATATTTCAGCTAGTTGCTAGTACAACATTTCACACTTAAACTTAATTTAACTTGTACTAAAATTCGAATAAAAAATCATTAAAAACTACATAGACATATGTAAAAATATATTTTAAAAAAACAAAAATAAAAACAAAAACGACAAACACAAAAATACTGAAACTTTAAAATTAAAATAAAAATGGAATATATATATATATATATATATATAAACATTCTAAATATTAATAAAAAATTATAATATCAATGATTCTAAAATAACAAAAATAACACTGTTTAGGTATGTTTCTTGATTTATGAGTAAAACAAGATCTGTGGTTACTTGAAGAAACTCATATATTATTCTGCAACAAATGACAAATTATACCTTAAATATGAATTTTGTAATAACTGTCTGCTTTAGAAAATGAAAGCTGCTAACAAGAACTATAACTACTACTAAGATGTGAGTTTACATTCTTCACAAATCAGACAACTGTTGTTGTGCTGTGTAGAAACTTTCATTTTTAAAGCACAATTTCACATCTCACAAATGAGGTATTAATGTGTGTAGAACAAAAAAAGTGAACGTCTCAAGTAATGTTAACCATAGACCTTATTTTCCTCTTAGAAAAATAGAAATCTGCTATTCTAAAGAACCAGAGGAAATTCCTGAGGGAAGCCATACTGAATTAGTCTTCTGGGTTTGCTGACAAATTGACGTCATGACTGAACAGCTCTATTGTAAGGGTTCAGGATGGAAAAAGACCATGAAAAATACATTTATGGATCTTTTCAGTGCAAGAAACCTTGACTGATATTGTAAGTGAATTTAGAATGTGACACTTTTAAGACTTCTGGTTTACTGCCCCTATATTTACATTCACAAACCAGCAGGACTCCCTGATCAGCATCATATTTTACTCTTTGCTCTGGGTTTCAGTCCATTCAAACACTTCTCAGTTTCTCTCCAACACACACATGCTTGTGAGTTTCTGAATCTCTCTCCCTCTCTCTCGGTCTGTCTGTCTTCTCCAGTTTCTCTGCAGATTCACCAAATGAAATGCTTTCAGAGTTTATAACTCCTCCGTCTGCCAGAGGAGCGTTCCCAGAGTTTGGCCTTCCTGCTCCGGACGCGCTGGAGCCAGAGCGGCTGGACGGAGAGACACATCTGTCTGAAACACAACCACCAACGCCACCCACATGCAGAGAGACGGCTGCCCATCTGGAGCTACAGATCAGCCTCTACGCTTACAGAAACTACTACCAAACCACACAGACAGGGGATAACAGATACTGTTGTTCCTCCTCATCAACAATCTGTTAAACATCATCACCACATGACTGTGAAGAGAGTGAATTTAAAGCACATTTACGCCCAAATCCTCATTAATGCAATGTGAAAAAATTAGCATTTTAACTGCATTTAATTTATGCTGATTGTAATAATAAATAATAGCATTTTGTACAGTATTACAGTAATGAGAATTACATTATAAAGCAAAAACATAAATAAAAGGCAAACATTTCAAGGAAAATGTGCTGAATTTTCATTAATGAAATAATGTCACAATGCGAAAGATATGGTTTTAAATACAGGCTTAATATTTAAAGCAAGATATTATTTTACATTATTATATATTATTTTGGTGCTAAATATTAAGTTGCTAAATATTAAATTATTTACACTGTCTTTAAAATTTAAGTTGATTGTACTAATATATATAACATTTTATAAAGTATTACAGTAATGAGAATTACATAAAATATCTAAATTAAAAATGTCAAGAAAACAATGTCACGATGCAAAATAACAACAAAAATAATGCAGTTTCTAAAAATATGTGAATAATGTTTTGTGATATACGCAGTGTAATGTATTATTAATATTATTTAAATTGCCTTTATGCTGATTGCACTAATAAATATAGAATTTTACTGTACAGCAATGATATTTACATTAAAAAAAAAAAACTAATTTTTTTTATTATTTAAAAAAAAGAAAGAAAGAAAAGAAAGCAGTTCTTGATACTACAATAAGCTTAATGTTTTAAAATTTTAAGACTGCTTAAAAATTGCACGTCTCTTTTTTTTTTGGCCAAAGTAAATGATCAGGAAATGTGGGATTCCTGCATCATCTTGGGATGCTGGAGAATGACTTTGATCAGCGGTGACCTGCTCTTAGAGCCGGTGCGTGAGGTTTGCTGGTGCAGGGATTTGCTCGCGGCTGCAACCTTGGCATAAGTCTGCGTGAGCCCTACAGGCTTATACTAAAGAGGATGAGGGCTGCTGCAGACCTTTGGCCTATTTCAGAGCTGGTTGAGCGAGGAGAGAGAGAGAGAGAGAGAGCGACAGACAGAGAGAGAAAGACAGAGAGAGAGAGAGAGAGAGAGAGAGAGAGAGAGAGAGAGAGAGAGAGAGAGAGCTGGAGTTTAGTAAATACCTTCACCTGTCACTTCTGATAACTTCTGCATGTCATGAGAGTCACCACATGACTGTTTTCAGACAGGTTTCCCATGTCAGGCTGCTTAAAACAAACTGGGTAATGTTTTGGAAGTGATAAAATCTACCAATGAATTGCTTTTAATGACTGTGACTCAGAGTTTAAATGCTATTAAACTAATGACAAAACAGAAATATATACCAGTAAGAACTCTATCAGTTTCAGCTACTGAAAAACAGCTGACCACTGATTATATATATTGAAAAAAATACACACTTCACCTTAAAAAAAAAGTAAACTTCTCAAGTTATACACCACAGTAAAACACACATTGGTGAAACTCTTTAATGCAGCACGTCAGATAGACGAAGCATACTGGTCTTTAATGGCATTAGTGTTATTCTAGCGTCAGACTCGGTAACCTTGAGCTGGGAAGCGTTCTTTAAAAAGACCGGTATAATGGCTAATCTGAATGAGCATCTGACCAAATCCAGACCGATCTGTGACCCCACAACCCATCTGCACCAAACTCTAGACTCTTTACCCATCTATCTGTCTCTACATACAGAGCTTGGTCTGAGGTGTTTTAGATGTTGAGATCCTCCCACTTTGTTAAAAGCCAATGACAATCGAGATTCCATCAATCCAGCCACAAAATCATGATACATTATTAGGAGAATGAAAAGGAAATTAATGAATTTCAAGATAAAGAAGTTTTCCATACTAATAACAGGACACGACCATTGTATTTTTTTTTTTTTTATAGCAAATTCATTAAAACAATCTTTACAGAAGAGTGAAAACATCACTTACAGGATGGATTTGAATAGATCATTAGAAATGTCTGGCATGGAAAATAATTAATTATTATTAAACGATTAAACTATCAATGTATGAAAACTCTGCAAGTTTAATTTTACAAATATATCAAAAGAGAGCTGTTCAAACTCTCAATAAGTGAATTCATCAGATGTCAAATGTCAATGCCATACAGCTTTTTCATAAACTGCAGGACTAATTAATTGAAATTATTACAGTATATTTACATGAGCATGCACAAGGCATACACTACTGTTACACTAAACGTTTGATGATCAGTATTTTTTTAATTAATACTTTTATTCAGTATGGAATTTGGAAGCATCAAATTTAACAAAAGTGACTGTAAAGACATTTATAATGTTACAAAAGTTTTCTATTTCAAATAAACACTGTTCTTCTTAACCTTCTATTCATCTGTGAATCCTAAAAAATAAAACGTAACACACAGAGTCCACAAAAATATTGGGCAGCACAACTATTTTCAACATTGCTAATAGTCAGAAATGTTTATTGGGCAGCAAATCAGCATATTAGAATAATTTCTGAAAGATCATGTGACACTGAAGACTGGAGTAATGATGCTGAAAATACAGCTAAATCAATGACATTTTCACAATATTACTGTTTTTACAGTATTTTTGGTCAAATAAATGCAGACTTTATGACTATAAAAGACACTTGCAAAAACAACAACAACAAACTTTTGAACAGTAGTAAATATTTATAGATAATTTCTGATATGTGACATGTAGCCTATCAAAAATGAATCTGATTCAATAGCTCAACATAAAACTTGTTTAGAACATTCTTGCTCAAATTCCTTCTGAATGCATAAAAATCCTTACTGAGTAACCAAAAACTGTAAAAAGCATGGTCAGGCATGGGAACTCTGTCTATAGCATATACGGAGGCCTTTGTTCTGCACAATCATACTGGAGCTTGAGCAGAAGCCTTCAGTGCAACAGCAGACAAACATCAGTTACATTTCTGTAACATGTAACGCACTGTAACAAGCAGCTCCTTGTGTTACTGGCAAAAGCTTTAAATTAATCCGATACAGTTACTCACAATCCATGACCAATGCTGGGGTCAAACGTGTTTGTGTTTGTCAACAGGCTGCAGTTGATAACATAAAAATCACACTAGATATAATGCAGAAATGTCTACCCACCTGATGAACAGGAGACGAGGAATATGGCCAAGGCCAGTTTGGTGTCTGTCCTCATTTTCAGTGCAGATTCTTGTACTGCAATAAATCCCAGCAACACCCAAGCTGATAATCCGCTCACCCTAAAATTAATGTTTTAATATTGCCAAAAGCATTTATTTGTGAGCAAACAGGTCCGGATCAATGTGTAAGTCTGTAAGAGAGGTTTAGTGTTTGGGAGATTTGACAAATCCTCAGCCTGGAGGTCAGAGCGTGTGTTTCTGTTTGCATAGATGAAATATCAAACATTAATACAATCATACTGCATTAGAAAGTGACAGCAGCCTGTGCTGAAACTTATGCACTAATATTGATCAGTAGCGATCACCTTTGTTACATATAGATACAGCGATCATTTTGAGTTCATCGCCATATGCATGGAGAAAATTCCTATTCATGGTTCAGACGAGTTCAAAAACATCCCGATATGAGCTGCTGGTTCTTTTAAAAATGACTTGAAGAAATCTGAAGATTTATATAATCACAGTCATGATCTTCATTCCGGAACACACGAATATAAATCCAGATCCGAAACAGCTATAACAAACCAAATAAACAGAGTATTTTATAGTGTCGGATAAACTGTATTCCTCCGTAAAATCCTCTGAAACGCGTTTTTCGTCCGAATGATCCCAGATCAGATGATCACGGTTCAGATGATATCAGCTCCATTTCTCGGTGTTTAAATGCTGTGAATCCGCTGGAATAAACCCTCGGAGGCGTCCATATATTCTCTCATGTGTCCCGAACACAACATGGCGAACAGCGTTGAGTGTTTTGGTTTTTTCCTCTCCTCCACTCCTCCTCCTTTCATCCACTCCTCCTTCTCTTTTCCAGACAATCATTGAACAGCAAATATTTCCAGTTGGAGTTGTTGAGGAGATTGTATTCCTGTAGGGGGCGCTTCGTGGCCCAAAAACCGCTATTGCCCTTACTCAACATTCAAATCTTGTGACGGTTTTTGTTTTAATAGAAATATGTGAAAACTACAAAGTGTAATCTTTTTTATAAGTTCTTCGCAAGGATTGCTTGATGTCATGCATATTCAAATTTAAACTCCGTCTTAACTGTAAAATGATTTTTAAAAATAACTACCTAGTAATCGCAAGCGACTCTGATTGGTCCAACCGTATCCGCGCTGTGAAAAGTAACAGGCATCATGTGACAGCGCTGTCCGCTTCAGCAGCGGTAAACACAGTTTACACGTAAATAATGATACTGAAAATCCTTAACACGCGGTGAATTTAAGATACACAGTGAAGAAATAAAACAAGACACATATTATGTACACCCAGCTAGTCCCCGCCCATTTTAATAACAAGTGTTTCGTGCCATTCTACTCGTTTACTCTACTTCCAAGCTTCCACACGAAACACTGAAAACAGGCATTTGATTGACAGCCCGAATGGAAAGAAAGGAGGTTTGCACCAGCCCGTATTACTATAAGCCCCGCCCACAGCCCGATGACTGAATGTTATGGACGGCTCAGCTGTCCAATGGAAGAACGCTTGTAAATAGCTCACACCAATCAGAGCAAAGAGTGATCAGGTGACCCGGGACTTCTGAGGTGGTTTAAAAAAAGGGCATTTTTTCAGTTCTTTGATCTTTCCAGTTTAGATTTATTGGCAGTAGCTAGTACACCATTGCAAAAGCATAGTTTAGCATTTTTAAACAAACCAACTCTTTACTTTGAAATGTAATATAATTATAAAGGACTTTCTTATACTATGAATGGAAACATTATGCTGCTAATGGTGTTTTATTTCACAAATTAATTTCTTTATAAACTTGGTAAACTAATAATTCTGAATAAACATCAAACTGGACATGTGGAGTACATCATGACTATTAAAGCCATGATTTTATTTGATTTATAAACCCATTATTATCAATCAAAATCAATCATAATTCACGTTCATTTAATCATTAATGCAATAACGAATTTATCAATAAATAATTTGGTTACAGTAATGGTTCTAAGGCTCAAAAGTATAATTTTTATCAATAAGCCTAAATATTCAATCATTATTATACCAGATTTTAGGGTAATTCTGACAAAAGCTGCTGACAAAAGCTAATTTTTTTCAGAGTATAACAAGTGATGATCAACAGAGAGTATTTCACAACAGATATTTCTTCAGTTCTGACAAAAACTGAGAAAGAGCGATTGTCTTTAAAGGTTCACCCAGAATAATAATTCTGGCATCATTCAGTTGACACAAACTGAAGAGAAATGCCTCGGCTCCATTCAGTATAAGGCAAGCAGATGAGGGCTGACTGTATCAAGCTTAAATAAATAAATAAATAACACCCTTCAAGTATAAAAGTAGTCCTTACAAATCATGCATTACAACATTTTCTGCTAATAACAACTTGCATTCGAGTCTCTTTTGCATAAAGCAACATATGGCTTCAGAAGACTTTGAATACAGTCCATTTCACCGCATGTAAAAGAGCAGATCAAAAATACACAATGTATGCTGCACAGAAGAAAGAAAGTCATACAGGTTTAGACATGATGGTGAACGAATGATTTCAGAATGATCATTTTTGGTAATCTTTTAACGATGAAGATTAGATGGGTCACAACTACACCTTCAATAAATAAACAAGTCTACACTTGTTTTAAGTGTATTTTAGGCAGATATTTGGATATGATACAAGCACATTTGAAGTTAGTCTATTATTGGTCAAAGTTAAAAAAAAGGGCACACAGAAATATATATAAATATGGTATAAATACACTACTGTTGAAACATTTAGACACACTTGACTGAATTTATACTTTTTACGATCTTAAAAAGCTTTTAATGCAAGGCATCTGCCTAAATGCTTTAAAATAGAGTTGAATATAAATTGCATGAATGATTGACTGATATGCAACTTTTCAATAAATAAATATTAATATAATAATTTTAATAATAAATGCATTTTTTAAATTAAAAAAGCTGCTTTAATACGATCTACAACAATCAAAACATAAGATTAAGTACTTTTTAAATAAACGATTTTATGTGAATGTTTGTCTGTTTTCTTTTAGTTGTTGTAATAAAACAAGGTGCCAGAAGTCGTTTGGCCCTGATGGGAGATATTTCTGGGAGGAATATATATTAGCAGCATCACTGAGCGTCCGGCGCTGACAGACGGACAGGACTGGGTTTATTTCTGCTGTGTGTTTGTGTTTAATGGTGAAGGGTTATGAACGGCACTCTTAAAGTCACCGAGGTTAAATAGTTCACAGCTGATTTTGATGGATGGTGTGTGTCGGGCGATAAATTGCAAACACACACACACACACACACACACTCAGTGGTCCGCATTTATCCCTCACAGGAGGTCTGGCGCTCTTAACACTAAGACCACTGGCATGCTGTATTGTCAGTGGAGATTTGTCATGTACTTCTGCTGTGCAGTTATGGGAGTGTTTTCATGAAGGTCATGAATCTATCCATCTCTGCAGGATTAAACGGCTGAGACGTGAATAATGGACCGCATGCAATACTGTACATGTCTGCTGTGTGTTTACTGTTCACTGTTCACATAAATCTAGCAGACTGGTCAACATTGCTTTAAAACTAACAATACACACAAGAGAGCAATTAGAATGGGTGAAAAGTCCCGAAGATATCTGTTCTGATCAATTTAAGTGGCGAAATGTTTTGTTTTACATGATGTTACAAGTCTTGCAGCCATCTGTCCACATTTTGCTCATACTTTTCTGATTAGAGTGCCTGTTCTTTTTTTAACTCTTTATTTGTCTCTATGGCCAGATTTGTCTGTAAATGCTCAATTTATTAATTTAGCATATGCTTTTATCCAAAGGGACTTGCAGTCACCATTTTCTTTGTGTCTCTCTCATCAAACTTCACTTCCACATTCTAACACAATGTTTTGCCTCAAACATTTTTTTAAGCAGTGAAACAGTTTGCGTCAATCTTTTTGATTTAGGACAACTAATAACTAACTAATTCTGTTTAATGTTCAACCAATAAACTACAGTGAGTTAGAGGAACTTAATACAGTCATTTGTAGAATAAACAAACTTTAAAGTTGATTGCTCAAAAAAAAAAAAGCACAGGTTTTGTATTTCTTTCTGAAACTCATTGATCGTAGGTCTCCTTAATCTGAACTTGTGCACCTCAGTTTTTCAGTGAAAAAGGAATTATTTTGAGGATTATTTTGGCAATGTTCACTGCAAACTGAGGTGCATAAGCTCAGATCAATGAGGTCTCATTCAGTTCCAGAAAGAAATACAAAACCTGCGTTAATCAAGAGAAAACAAGTTGATAAAAAAAGATTGAATCCAATATTTGGTAATATTTACAAACAATTTTTTGTAAGCTGGATTTGACTAGAAAAACCACAAGTGTAACAAAGTGGGGGAAAAATCGCAAAGAAGTACAAAAATGATCCTTTTTTTTTAGGAAGCTGTTATACCCTGCGTGAGCAAAGTCAGTATGTTTTGGTCCAAAGAAATAAAACTAACTAGCATTTTCAAGACAAAGAAAAACTCTCTGGGTAAAAAAACAAAAACAAAAACAAAACAAAAAACAAAAAATAAACAATACACAACATAAAAGTAAATATTAAAGTGTTAAAAGATAATCCCATGCATTTCAGTTAAAATCACAATTCTGCAAAAACAGTAACTTTTAAATGTCAAGCATAACAGCATTAAACACTGACAGGTCTTTCTCTTTACTAAAAAAACATATAAAAACATTTCATTTCAACGTTTACTCTCCTTATTCAGTCCTATGCAGAGTATAACTAGAACTAGAAATCCACTGCCCAATTTTCAGTTTCATCAAGTTAATAGAACATAAATTTAATTCAGGCAGAAATCTGGGTTTAAATAAGTTAATGTATGATCAACATTGAGAACTGATCAAAACAATATTTGAAAGGTTTCATTAAATCAATAAATTAGAATTTTTAACTTGCAACCATGCATTTATTTAGGTTGTTGTAACGGGTCCCATGAATGTCATTTTAGACTGCAGTGTTTGTAAAGAGCACATGTGATGAGGTGCTAAACGAAGGTTCAGAAGCAAGTTCATCTAATCCTGTCAATCGTTATGCAAGAGCATATAAACAGCTGCTGACCTCACTACTGTGACATCCCTCCATCACCTCCTGCCTCATCCGTTCATCACTCACTTCATTTAGAAAGTGTCTAGGTGGCTCTTAGTGCTGGAGTCAAACCTCGAGCTCAAGCCTTGCACATCCATTTACCTTCATCATGCTCTAGGTTTATATCATCATGCACATTTATGAAACAGTCAGTTCAGATCAAAAGTGCCATAAGCAATTTTGCCATGAAATAGCATGCAGATAATGCAGACCCTGACAGATGAGAACAGTGTTTGGGGAAACCTGTTTGAAAACAGTCATTATTTGTGCAATTACGTTTGGTGCTGCTAGTGCCAAAGAAATTGCACAATGCAGCTTTAAATAAAAATTTTCACTGTTTTCAATATCTGACAGATCCAGGATTTTGTTATTTGAGTCAATTAAAATGCTAGGGAGTGGTAATCTAATGATCATAGATCTGGGCATGCTAAAACACAGACAGAGACAGAAAGTGGGGTGAACAGAAACTATAAAGATTTGTTTCTCAGATGTTGCTCTTTCGACTTGATGGAACTTTCAGTTATGTTTTATTAAGTGAGTTGTCAATTTCATTTATCATAATGAGTCACATTAGTTGCCAAACAGTAAAAGTATCAGAGCTATAAAATGAATGTGGAGCAGTTGTGGAGCATTTGATGAGAAATGTTTGAGTTCAAATGAAGATTTCTGACATTTGATCGCAGGCTTTGGTGGCCAGAAAAGCTGAACACATTTTAAGACATTGTTAAATTCTCTGCTGAAGTGAAAACATTGAGATTACTGGGGTTTTTTTCACCAGAAGTGCTTTCCATTCAGTCTTTGTCATTTGCTCATTTACGTTTATAATTTTATATTTGGGGTCAGCTAAAATATGCTAAATATATGTTGTAAACAGTGAAGCTCAATGAAATACATTTTTGAAACAGAAAATATATGTTGTATATATAGGTACGGGACATTATAAAGTATGTTCCTTGATGAATTTTATTTAAATGTGCTTTATCTTCACATGTGTTACAGACAACAAATAAAGTTCTTCAAATATACAAAAATGGACATATATATATATATATATATATATATATATATATATATATTTGGGACTTTAACAATGTCTCAAAATGTGGTCAGCTTTTTTGGACACCAACGTATCACATGCAATCAAAAGTCAGAGATCTTAATTTGAACTCAAACATTTCTCATCAAATGACCTGAACTGCTCCACATTCATTTTATACCTCTGTACTTTTACTGTTTGACTCATTTGAGTGTTTTATTTCTCTTGAGGATCCTCCTAAATCAGAAATTAGTAAAAAGGAAATCAGTTTACTAAATAATGTAAACTTGATTGACTGCTTCACTTCCAGAAATTTTGCCAAATTTTGAACACTTTTTAAAAAAATAAAAAAAACTTGTACATATGGGTACAGTCATTTTAGACACTTCCAAAACTGTTGCAACAGAGATGGAAATACAGTTTTTAAATACATGAATTATGTTCCCATCGTTGTTGTCACAGATTTGGAAGTGCATTTTTCTGTTCTAAAGAAGGGGGTGTCCCAATACTTTTGTCTATATAGTGTATGTACAAGTCATTGGTGTTTGGTGATGAGTTTTTGGCTCAAGGTCTGCATTTACAGTCACACCAGAGCCAGTGTTCAACTGGGATTAGGACTTGGTTTTATGCAGACCAGTCAAGTTCTTCCACACTGACTCAATCAATCATTTTCTTTTTGAACCTTGTCTTATACACAGAGGCATTGCCATGTTAGAATAGAAAAGGGTCCTGTCCAAACTGTTGCTATAATATTAGAAGCACACAATTCCCTAGAATATCATTATATGCTTTAACAATAATTTTTGTACTCATAGAAATTACTAAAATAGTCAAACCTGTTCATTAGAAGGGGCGGCCCAATACTTTTGGCAATATAGTGTATGTATATATATATATATGGGTTGGTATGGACATTTGTAGCTTATAAATATTATTTTCATGAACAAACAGCTATATTATACACATAAAGGAGGGTAAAATAAGAAAAAAAGCATAATTTAAAGAGGTTTTGACATTGAATTAAGCCTATATTATGTGCTTTAAATATCATAATCTAAACAGGTGAGATTTGAACAGTTACGAAATGCAGAGTTTCGAGGTCCTGTGAACTGTGACTGCAGGTTCAGCAGATGTGCTGGTCTGACACAAGCCTGGAGCCTCATGTTTGGAGGTCTGTACTGTGGCCATAATTAGCTTCACTCTTTAGATTAATGTGCCAGCTGGGACCAATGCCAACGCCTGCACCAGCCCGGTACACACACACACACACACACACACATTCAGATGCTCAGCTGTGACAGAAATGAGCTTTACACCCATAAACGCCTCTAACCACAAATAAATGAAATACACTGACCTTGACAGAAAGAGCAGGAGCGTCTCTCTGCACCACAGATTTATGAGGGATGACGTTTTAAGTGCTTTCTGGCATGTCTAATGTATCGATTCCTATTGAAGAAAAGCACCAATTATGAAAATTGTGAAACCAACTGATAAAATTCTGGTTAAAAGGTCAGAAAACAATCAGTTAGGCCTGTCACACACAGTAATAGACATCTTTCAATTAGTAAGTAATGAGTACAGTTTCGTCCATTGCATGAGTTCTCATGATGTCATCAAGGTCACAGCTTTTCATGCTGAGTTTCTGAGTCCTGTACGATGCAAACAGTGAAGGAGTGAGTGATGTTCTCATATTTATGTGCAGAATCATCCTCCGGTGCGTGTGTGTGTTTAAGGGAGTAAACACAGAAATCAGTGAGATAATGGACACTCACACTGACCTCACTTTGCTTCCCTTCTGCTGACACACAGTGCTTTCCATTAATAGGGGACACTTTAGTGTTCAGTTACGTATTTTAAAACATTAGAGGCACAAATCTCAATGTTTTCTATATTAAAAATGTTAGATGAACTAATTTCTAACAATAGATTTGCCTATCAACTGCATCAAATAACTAAAATCATATAATAATGTCATAATTTTTAAATGTATATGTAATAACTCATTTTAATTACCAAAATCAATGTTTAGTTGAAACAGTAATTATGTGTACAGCTCCTAACCACACAGTCTGCATTTATTTGATCCAAAGTGTATAGCAAAAACAGTAAATTTTTTAAATATTTTTTACTATTTAAAATAACTGATTTCTATTTGAATATTTTTAAAAATTTAATTTATTCCTGTGACCAAAGCTGAATTTTTAGCATCATTACTCCAGTCACATGATTATTCAGAAATCTGCTCTAAAAACTTATTGTTATATTGTTATTATGTTGAAAACAGTAGAATTTTTCAGGTTTCTTTGATGAATAGAAAGTTCAAAAGTTCAGTATTTAACTGAAATATAAATCTTTTGTAACATTATAAATGTCTTTATCCTCACTTTTAATCAATTTAAAGCATCCTTGCAAAATAAAAGTATTAATCAAGCATGATTTCATGACTCATTCTGTCACTTGTTTCATTCCTGACTGAATTAGTTGGACAAATGATTAAATGATGCTGAATGAATCATTGTTTTGAAAGATTCAGTTGGACAAATGATTTTTTCATAAAGATAGTCTCTTGTTTTGTTCCTGAATGCATTAGTGATTTTGAACGAATCGATTGAACAAATGATTCAATTACTCTCTCAACACTTAGTACAGGTGCATCTCAATAAATTAGAATGTCGTGAAAAAGTTCATTTTAAGTTATTTCAAAAAGTGAAACTTTCATATATTTTAGATTCATTGCATGTAAAGTAAAACATTTAAAAAGTTTTTTTGTTTTAATTTTGATGATTAGAGCTTACAGCTCATGAAAGTAAAAAATCAGTATCTCAAAATATTAGAATATTTACATTTGAGTTTCAATTAATGACCATCTCTACAGTATAAATTCTGGGTATCTCTTGTTCTTTGAAACCACAATAATGGAGAAGACTGCTGACTTGGCAATGATCCAGAAGACGAACATTGACGCCCTCCACAAAGAGGATAAGACACAGAGGGTCATTACTGAAAGGTGTGGCTGTTCAAGGAGTGCTGTATCAAAGCATATTAAATGCAAAGTTGACTGGAAGGAAGAATTTGGGTAGGAAAAGGTGCACAAGTAACAGGGATGACTGCAAGCTTGAGAATACTGTCAAGCAAAGCTGATTCAAACACTTGTGAGAGCTTCACAAGGAGTGGACTGAAGCTGGAGTCAGTGCATCAAGAGTCACCACGCTCAGACGTCTTCAGGAAAAGGGCTACCAAGCCACTTCTGAACCAGAGACAACTTTGGAGGCTTTTTCTCCACTTTTGGGCTTTGGAGAAAAAGAACTGGACTGTTGCTCAGTGGTCCAAAGTCCTCTTTTCAGATGAAAGTAAATTTTGCATTTCATTTGGAAATCAAGGTCCCAGAGTCTGGAGGAAGAGTGGAGAGGTGCAGAATCCATGTTGCTTGAAGTCCAGTGTGAGGTTTCCACAGTCAGTGATGATTTGGGCTGCCATGTCATCTGCTGGTGTTGGTCCACTGTGTTTTCTGAAGTCCACAGTCAACACAGCCATCTACCAGGAAATTTTAGAGCATTTCATGCTTCCTTCTGCTGACAAGCTTTATGGACATGCTGATTTCATTTTCTAGCAGGATTTGGCACCTGCCCACACTGCCAAAGGTACCAAAAACAGGTTCAATGATCATGGTGTTACTGTGCTTGATTGGCCAGCAAACTCACCTGACCTGAACCCCATAGAGAATCTATGGGGTATTGTCAAGCGGAAGATGAGAGACACCAGACCCAACAATGCAGATGACCTGAAGACCGCTATCAAAGCAACCTGGGCTTCCACGCCACCTCAGCAGTGCCACAAACTGATCACCTCCATGCCACGCCGAATTGAGGCAGCAATTAAAGCAAAAGGAGCCCCTACCAAGTATTGAGTACATATACAGTAAATGAATATACTTTCCAGAAGGCCAACAATTCACTAAAAATGTTTTTTTATTGGTCTTATGAAGTATTCTAATTAGTTGAGATAGTGAATTGGTGGGCTTTTGTTAAATGTGAGCCTAAATCATCACAATTAAAAGAACCAAAGACTTAAACTACTTCAGTCTGTGTGCACTGAATTTATTTAATACACGAGTTTCACAATTTGAGTTGAATTACTGAAATAAATGAACTTTTCCACGACATTCTAATTTATTGAGATGCACCTGTACTTTAATGATTCAGTTCTAAACGAATCGGCTGAATTGATTAATGATTCAGTGACTCATTCACAAAGCCAGTCACTTGTAGCCACCTACTCATGTACCAATGTAACCTGCAGAAAGAGTCACTGAAAAATCCCTTTACTTATGTAAATATTAATTGCAAAGATTTATTTTAAACAGTTTAATATTTGTGTTACAAACAAATAAACTTTTTTATTACTTTGACTTCCTATGAAGGTCAACATTTTCCAAAAGTTGAGCATGTCTGGTACTGACTGATGAAACTGTTTTTATGGTTTAGTGTTATAATCTACATCTGCATGTTATTGTGGGTTACAGTAAGAATCACGGCAATGAATTAAAACATGCTGTTTTTCTCTCTCTGTCTCTCCAATAAACATTTAGTCATGACTATAATTGCTTGCTTATACTCAATGTGTTGAACAGCCTCTTACACTAAGTATTAAACTTCTGCACATAATTCATTCTGCATGTGTTGCTGACATGCATGATTCCTTAAATCACGCAGCTTGTTGAGAAGAGGTGTGTGTTACCAGAATATCATCTCATCAGTCTTGGCGGTGGGCCTGTTTGACTTGGACTAGAAAGTCACCTACTTTAGCAACCACCCAGAACTCCCTAGCAACCAGGGCCATGGTACAAGTCTAATATAGTATTTATACTACAGGTAGTACAAAGACACATTTGGCGCTTTACATTGCAATATGCTGAAACGTATCATTTGGCATCATTCCCGACTGCACACAGGAATTCGCCCTCAGGTTTAATGGTAATTCTGGATTGGATACACATTCAGGAAATTAGGAAACGTGTCCTGCAGGCACTGAACTGACAGACTCAATGACGGATATCTTTTACTGTTGCTACATGTTCTGCACTTGCAAACCTTTATGAGGGATAAAATACAAACACATTAATGCGTCTTCTGACTGAACCGGTTCACTTTCAGAAACTTTTTTTTTGAACATGGATCTAAATTTAATCTTGAACCTGAACCACATTCACACACTGCCAGTTTAATCGTATAAAGATCCAGACTTTAATCAGAAATAGACAGAAACAGTGAATACAAATGACACAAATGACCCCAGTACTGCTAAGAGGAGCCCGAACTCTCTGTTCAAGTCATTGCACACACATCGATCTCTTTAGATTGTAATGTTTGCCTAAAGCTTTGCATTCAGCATTTCTGGACGTTTCTGTCATGGGTTCATTGGAAAATTTAATTCCAGTCATTTGTCTGTTTGATGTGGGAGTTTTCTTGCTTTCTTTATTTTTTTTGCTCCACTCCCTCCATCTGAATGCACAGTCAGGTCAATCTTTAGCCAATGGATGTGGGAGTAGTAGGGTGTGTGTGTGTGTGTGTGTGTGTGTGTGTGTGTTCATGATGAAGGGTGTGACAGAGGTCATGGCCTTTCTATGGATCCATTTTTTTATTTAAAAGGCTCATATGATGAGGAATTAATTTTTCCTTGATCTTTTGAGATTAGAGTCCATTAGAACTTCATTAGAACCTGCCCAAAAAGAGCATTAACTGAAACTAAAGTGCAGAAATGTTTAGTATGCATCAATAGGTGTTCAGAAACTTGACTTTTATTCCGAAAACATTGGAAGAAAAGGTTGCTAGTTTCAATGCTTGTTATTAAACTGGCAATAAGAGTAAGGAATTGTGAAATCTCACTGTTTCTGGATCTTGACGTTAGAAACCAGCTCTAAAAACTTGTGGGTTAAAAACAACCCAGTTTGGGCTTTTAAACACACACTACTGTTAAATGCAAGACACATACTGAGGTTAATCCAAGTGGTTAAGGTTTGGCTGGTTAGCATGGACAAGTTAACCCCTACTGGTAGACGCTGAATCAGTTATTGACATTCAGGCATTGAATTTATATTGCAGCCTTTAGACAGTCAGAAGCTCATAAAGAAGAATGGAAATGCTAACTTTCTTTAATTATTATTAACTCCTTTAAACAACACCAACAACAATGTGGCACAATACTTTTTATCTTAACGTTCAATACCAGATCTGTTGTTTTGACAAACATTGTTACATGCTTTTCTCGTGAAGTCTGCATTTGCTTCTTTCTTTACATTAAATCCCAGAACATTTTTCTCCATTTACAGTCATTCAATAATTGATTTTAAATTGCATCCTTTAGTTTAGAGTCTCAGTTTAACAACTGAGATAAATGGGAATGCTTGTGAAGAGCTTTTTCAAGTATGATAGACTTCCTTGACATTAACTATAAACATGTTCAGCATTCAACAACCACAATGTGGTAGACAAACTTCTTTTAGTGAAATGTTTTTCTCATGAAGTGTGCTGGTGCATTTTTCTTTCCACTAAATGCCACTTGACTGGATTGGTTTATTTTGCCATCTAATGCATTCAGACAGCTTTAAAGTGTGACTTAAGTGTCTAAATACTTTTGGAGTCGCTGCATAGTGCATAAAAAGTGCAAGCACACAATGTGCTGCCGCTTTGGTCCAGTTCACAAGGTTTGTGAAAGTGAAACTCTCCTTATGTAAGTCAGCACTAAATATTGACTATCACACCGAATCACATGAGGAGCTGTTTTAGTTTTTACAGACTTTCAAAAATCTGTAGAGCATGCATGTAGTGTAAGGGTCACTGGGTGCTTCGGCCTGTTCATACACTCTCATATGCAGTTATTTTAATGCAACTGTACTAGAATGACCTCATCCATCCTTCTGCACTCCTAAAATATCATTTTAAATAACATCATCTACTATTAATATTCACATCTACTTCAAGTAAACACAAAGGTTTGGTGGGTTCATATAGGCTTACATAACACACACACACACACACACACACACACACTTGTTTCACTATCCTTGTGGGGACTCTCATAGGCGTAATGTTTTTTCTGCTGTACAGACCATATTTTCTATTGCTCTACACCAACCCTACACCTAAACCTACCCCTTACAGGAAACTTTCTGCATTTTTAGATTTTCCAAAAACTTCATTCTGTGTGATTTATGAGCTTGTTTACCCGTGGGGACCTCAATTTAGGTCCCCACCGTGATACAAGTCCCCATGAGTCTGTGTGTATTCAGGTTTAAGTCCCCACCAGAATATAAAAACAAGTACACACACACACACACACACACACACACACACCTGTAAGTGTTACTCAACAGATAAAATGAGACGTGCCAGTCGGAGTGGCGTCAGGCGCCCATAGACAGAGATCAAGCTCATCTGACTTTAAACAAATCCCCTACAGCACACACATCATGTGATTCCTGTTTATAAACACACACACACACACACACACACACACACATTTACTTAGCTATCCAAATGGGGACATTCCATAGGCGTAATGGTTTTTCTGCTGTACAAACCGTATTTTCTATCGCCCTACACCTAAACCTACCCCTTACAGGAAACTTTCTGCATTTTTACAATTTCAAAAAAACTTTGTTTAGT
>JAFVLL020009864.1:0-17987 GCA_021397915.2 Tor tambroides | reverse complement strand
AAGGTGAAGAACCTTATTATGCATCAAACAAATACATGAAAGATTTGCTATAAACTGCAATCAGCTATATAACATCTAATGTCAATTAGAAAAATAATATACTGATACACAACAATGCCAAGGTCTCTGGAAGAGGTGTGGATAGGTGATAGTTACGTTTTCTGTGGTTGAGTGAGCAGTCCGCGGTGACTTCATCCACTGGTTGTGCTGGTAACAATGCAGTGGGAAAGGAGCAGGAATCCGTTTCGACAGCTTTGAACATGAAGCGCTGGAGGATGCTGATCTCCTGGAGCACCAAATGGTGGAAGTTTTACCAATGCATCATTCACTTACCAAACCACAACCAGAATACCTTGGCAATGTTATGAACACATTAAGTCCAAACATGATGGAAGAAGATTGAACGGTCATGCATGCATTCATTGGTCCATCAACAGCTGAGTTTGTGTAAGATGTTGCACTACACATCGCTGTCACTGAGAATACTTATTTCTCTGAATAAGTATAAGATGTGTGTGTTGTAGTTTGAATCAGTTTAAGGTTTGAAAACATAGTTTTGGATGGATCTCTGTAGGCTCTCTTTGTTTCACCCACTGCTGCTGCATCCAGAGGTCCTAAGGAATTTTTATGGCGGTCACAGGAGAAAACCTTAGGAATCAGTCTGTTGGTGGGTGAAGGGGCAGAAACTGCATTTTGACCAATGAGAAGTCCTGTCCTTCCCGGGCTTTGTACCAAAGATGATCTTCTTGCCCTCTAAGAGGTGTCTGACTGTTGTCCTGGCATCTTTATCAGATGGTGTTGGACAGTTTGCTTATGTTAGTCCACCAAGATCCAATCAAAAAGTAGCAAACCTTTGTCCACTATTGTGGTCAGAGAGGGGCCCCACCGTAAACCGGGCCCTGGAATGTGCTGTCCACTACACCACTTTCAGTTGTTTTACTTCAATGATAGAATTTTGTGAAGTTTTTGAATGAAAGATCAAAAGGATAAACAATGCAGATTTATTTTCACATCCACCTTTGCTTAGATTTATCAAGGGTGCCAATATTAGTGGAGGGAACTGTATACATATATATATATATGTTCATGACAACTCTTGAAAGGTTTGGCATGGTAATGTACATGAAAATGTTAATGTGTTTGGTCTTGGTGGAACAGATCTGCTACGCTGCTGCTGCTGCTACGGAAGAGCAAGTACCGAGGCTTGCTACTGCTAATACGTACACAACATGCTGCTGTGAGCATGTAAGGAATACTGCTGCTGCACATGTAACGTATATGAAATAACCCCCATATACAGCATACGTGAAATCACCCTGTAGCAGATCTATACAGGTGGAGCTGGGGAATGTGGAGGGTTTCTGAAGCGCACTGCAACTGCTACAGCAAGCGCTAGTCAAGTATTTGAATGCTGAGCAGCAAGCTCATTGGCTGCTGACACAGAAAAAAACAATCAGCTGCGCCATGTGATGTCATTATGTCAGACTGAGTTAGTCCTATTGGACTACGCCATCTAGAGTTTCATGACAGAACTTTGGATGTACATACACTACCAGTCAAAAGATTTTGGACAGTAAGTTTTTTAATGTTTTTTTAAAGAAGTCTCTTCTGCTCACCAAGCCTGCATTTATTTGATCCGAAGTACATCAAAAACTGTAAAATTTTGAATTTTTTTTTTACTATTTGAAATAACTGTTTTCTATTTGAATATATTGTAAAATGTAAGTTATTCCTGTAATCAAAGCTAAAATTTCAACATCATTACTTCAGTCTTCAGTGTCACATGAACCTTCAGAAATCATTCTAATATGCTGATTTGCTGTTCAAGAAACATTTTTTATTATTATTATTATTATCAATATTTAAAATAGTTAAGTACATTTTTTTTCAGGATTCTTTGATGAATAGAAAGATCCAAAGATCAATATTTATCTGAAATAAAAAGCTTTTGTAACATTATACGTTATATGAAAAGCTTGGAGTTAGTAGAATTTTTTTTGGGATGTGGGGAGGGGGGGGGGTTGGTATAGAAATTAATACTTTTACTTAGTAAGGATTCTTTAAATTGATCAAAAGTGATCAAGACGTGATCAAAGATAAAGACATTTGTAATGTTCATGGATTAAAGCAAAAAAAAAAATCTTCTGACTGAAAATTTTTCCTCGGCCAAACCCCATTCCACAGCCATACCTGTCACACACCCAGCTTAAGAACCATGCTTTTCTTCTTGTAATTAGGAGCGCTTGTCCTTCTAATTTAAGAAATTTAGGAGCACCTTCTAATCAATAATAAAACAATTCTGATAAAAAGATTTGCCTTCTTAATACAAGGTGACATTTGACACAAAGTGATTTACAGGGGCATTTTCTTTTTACCTTTGTAAATGCATTTTTCTAATTTTATTAAATGTATGCAGTGTTTCCTCTAGGATATTTTCCAGCTGTGGTGGCAGGACTATTTCCCATGGACCATGCCCCCTCCCCACCCAAGAATCACCTGCACTCAGAATTGAATTCATTTGAACTAAAAAAGACTAGTAAATAGTAAATAATAAAATAAGAACAAATAAATTAATTACAATCAATAGCACAAACAGAAACGATAAGATACAAATTAAATTATTAGTACTTAATTTTTTTTTTCAGTTAGGTCTGACTATAATCTATTCAACTGTAAAATAACACTGGATAGTCTTCACTGTATAACGAAAGACAGCAGCAGGTTTATTTAGGCTGCTGTCTCTTTAAGACCTCATGCACGGATCTAATATGTTACACATGGCTCTGTGCTTACTTTTATTTTTAGGAGTGCTTGTCCTCCTAATTTAAAAAATTTAGGAGCACCTTCTGATCAATAATCAAATTCTGATAAAAAAATTAGCCTTCCTAATACGAGGTGACATTTGACTCCTTAAAGTGACTTACCAGGGTACCTTTGCAATGGCATCATTTTCATCTTTGTCAAATTCAAAAATTTATGGTTATAAGATTTATAAAATTCTATTTAAAACAATATAATAAGAAGTAGAATAAGACAACTAAGTTACCAATCATATGAAATTAGTATTAATAAAAAAATAATTTGTACTACAGAGGTGGCACAGAAGAACTCAAAGGTGACTTGTAGGTACATTTTCAGACGTTTAATGAGGCTCAGGGGTGGCATGAGTGCAATTAAATTCATAGATTCATGTGGAGATTAAAGTTTTAAATATAAAATTTTGAATACAGAAATATTAAATGAATTAAATAACTGAAATGATACGCTAAAAATGAAACAAACCACCGGCAGGTGGCGGCAAGTCACTGAATTTTTTTCACTGAATCATTCATTCAATTGATTCGTTTGAACGGCTGATTCATTCCGGAATGAAGCAAGTGACTGTCTTTATGAATGGGTAATCATGAATCACTGACTCACTAGATTCGTTCAAAAACACACTTTCATTCATGAATGAAACACCGCTGTGCAGGGGCGGACTGGGGCCAAAAAGTGGCCCTGGACTTTTTGGCTGGCAGACCCATAAACCTGGTCCGCAACACACCGCACCACACCATAAATGAGTGGCATATTCTTGACATTATAAGTTGTCTTTCCTGGTGTATATGGCAAATAGTAAATCATTTTAAAGAATTTTTACGAGGGACAGTTTATTAATATCACTAAAGTTAAAAACCAATATTATCAGTCCATATGACACAATGCTCTGGTATCATCTAGAAGACTTGAATAGTACAGAATGCGGACTGTTTTATGGTGCCTTTCTATTGGTCATATACAGTATTTGTCCTTTTGCAGGAGCTTGACATCTGTCATTTTAAGGAATACAGCTCCAGTTGTCGAAAAGAGTATACAAATTATTTTGATGATGAAAAATACAGTAAACAGTACTGTGAAATATAATGTTACAATTTAAAACAGCTGTCTTCTGTGTGACTATATAGTAAAATATAATTGATTTCTGTGATGCGCAGCTATATTTTCAGCATCATTACTCCAGTCTTCAGTGTCACATGATTCTTCAGAAATCATTCTAATATGCTGATTTGCTGCTCAAGAAACATTTCTGATTATTATCAGTGATGAAAACTGTTGTGCTGCCAAATATGTTTGTGGGAAATGTGATACCATTCAGTCTTGTGTAAGATTAAAAAAAATAAATTAATATTTTTCTTCAACAATTTTGCATTAAATCAAATATTATAGAATACAAAAAGGGACTTTGATTATATTGATTTAAGTGACAGTAAATATATTTACACATTACAAAGTACTTATATTTAAAATGAATGCTGTTCTTTAACTGAGAACCATTATACCAATAATAAAACCATTATTAATAATTGATCACAAATAATAACTGATAATTAAGCAGCAGGCAGCATTAGAATGATTTCTGAAGGGACACTGAAGACTGGAGTAATGACGCTGAAAATTCAGCTTTGATCACAGAAATAAATTACATTTTAAAACATCCTAAATAGAAAACCACTATTTTAAGTGTAATATTTCATAATATTAGGCTATTGTTTTACTGTATTTTTGATCAAATAAACTCAATCTTCTTTCAAATAAATAAATAAATAAAAAGCCTTAATTATTTCAAACTTTTAACCACCAGTGTGTATATAAAATAGGCTAATGCATGTGAATTAATAAGCAAATTATATTTTTATTAAGCCTATAAATCACTTTCCTATGCACAGCACTTGAAAGCAAAAGTCTTCAGATTTACAATGTTCTAGAGTAAGATTGAGAATGTTTTTTTTTTTTTTTTATATATTTTTAAAAATTTTCTTAGACACGTGAAATCGCGGAAGAAAGCAGATTTGCATTAACTCATCTCATGTCTGCTGAAAACTGCATTATGTAGCCTACATTGTGACCATTCAAATAATGGCATTAAAATCTGAGAAATTTGAAAAGGCCAGAAGTAGTTTGCATTCCTGAAAATTAATGTTTGCCGTTTAATTAAACGGTTGGCAAATATTGCTGAATTGTCTCGTCATGTTCAGCTGCTTCAGCTCGCATTTAAGTCGCGCGCAGTGCAGCATCTGTGAACGCTAAATCCCGCCTTCTACACTTTGATTGGCTATTTCAAACATTTTGACATTGACGAGCGCTTTTGAGCCGCTGCACTGAGCCGGAGCACGCTAAATTAATTATAATTTTTGAATGAAGTGGGCCGCGCGGGCCATTCGTCTGGGTCGATGGAAGGATATACGTACATTTACTACAATCCATTTTTTATATATATTACGCAAAGGGCCGGCCCACATTGTACAGCGGCCCACCGGGAAAACTCCCGGTGCTCCCGAATGCGCCACTGCGCTGTGTTTGCTGGGAATGCGCAGCGCTCAGCTGTTACTTTATTTGGAACTACTTTCCTTGATGATATGGAGTAAAATCATGTAGTACTTGTTTATTGATCTGTTGTATTAAATCAATATCACATTTGCAAACTCCCTTAATAAATATTAAAAGTTGTCACTCTCCTTATCGCGATCTGTGGACTCAAAAGCATGTGCAAATGTGATACATTCCGTCGGAACCTGCGGGAATTATTATTAATATCCGCAATCCCGCGCCGAAATTCAAGTTCTGCTCTGTGTTCTCTGCTAATAACCCGACTGTGAATGATGCGAGCGGCGTTACTGTTGTCAGTGAGAAGCTGCAGCCGTGGCGGGGATGATTTTTGGTGTGCCGGCAGAACAACAACAGTGCGCTACATTTCTTTTCTCCTCATTTTTTTTCCAATTGATGGAAATCCGTCATAGCGACAGTTACTTTAATCCCTGATAACTTTTGAAATGTAGTGAACACGGAGCAGTTTTTCCGTGAGTGGACCCAGAGCGGAGTGATTACAGAACGCTTAGAGAGGAGAGAGGAACGTGCTTTCGCTCCACTCCAGGCTTTGATCACATCCCCCTCAGCAGGCGGAATACACCTCGTCTTTCCTTAATTTAAGACCTATTCAAACTAAAATTAAGACATTTATTACACTATTTGAGAAATGTAAGCATATTTATGGCCTTAAAATTATGAAAAGTGAATTTAAGACATTAAGGACAGGCGGAACCCTGCAATTGACGGAAATCCGTCGTAGACTCGCAGCCCGTCGTAGCGACGGAGAACTTTAATCCCTGAATGTTACTGTAATGTTAATGTTACTGTATTTGTAATCTTAATAAATGCTGTTAATAATGCTGTTTTTGAGCAGCAAATTAGAATATTAGAATGATTTCTGAAGGATGTGACTGGAGTAATGATGCTAAAAATTCAGCTTTGAAATAATAGGAATAAATTACATTTTAAAATATATTTGAATAGAAAACAGTTATTTTAAATAGTAAAAATATTACAGAATTGTAATGTTTTTGCTGTACTTTGGGTCAAATAAATGCAGGCTTGGTGAGCGGAAGAGACTTCTTTAAAAAAAAAAAAACATTAAAAATCTTACTGTCCAAAAGCTTTTGACTGGTAGGGTGTGTGTACTCAGAAAAAAACATACATTGTCATGCAAAGTTCCGAGCCAAAGAAATAATTCTTTGCTTCATGTTCATTCTGGAAGTTTTTCTGAATTATTAATCAGCACAGGTGTATTCATCTTCACAGAGGGATACGGGAGGAGGTCAGAATACACCTCTGCTATATGTCATTATTTAGAGTCAGCCAAAGAGTTTATCGCCCACAAACTCATCCACATCTCACTGATGACTGTGTCGTTATGAAACCGTTGCCGTGGCACTCATGTGCTTTGGCAGGTGGCTGCAGGGAGTGAAGGATTCCTGGCTCTGATTTTCTGTGCAGAACAATGCCAAAATATTACAAAAAACAAAAAAAACAAAACAAAACAAAAGAATAATGTGGAATAGGTCCATACAGAGGGGTCAGATAAATGTATTATTCACACATGGGACTTAGGCATGTAAAGTCAGACATCAGCGATGACTGGTCATGTCAAACTGACACAACACAAATTGTCATATTTAAATGAATGCCAGTGAATAATATCTAAAAATATTTAAATTATAATGCTTACATTATTGTTCAAAGGTTTGTCTTATTTCCACCAAGGGCTACAAACAGTAAAAACAGTAATATTGTGAAATATTATTAATTTAAAGTAATTACTTTCTTTTTAAATGTAATGTATTTCTGTGATGGTAAAGCTGAATTTTCAGCAATCATTGCTTCAGTCTTCATTGTCATATCTTTCAGAAATCATTCTAATGTTCTGATTCTGTCTTATTAAAATCGAACCGTATAAGATAATAATCTTACAATAAATATTATTATTATTATTATTTTAATCTTACTGACCCAAAACTTTTAAATGATAGCATGAATTAAGAATATTTTATAAAAATTCATGTCTGTTCTGCACTCAAAGCTACTGTATGACTTCACAATAGTCAGAATTTAGTCATATGGACTAAACTTAAAAATCATGAGGGGCAGTAAAGAAAAAAGAAGAAATGACAATCTTCATTTTCGAGTGAACTAACCTTTTAAGTGATTTGATAAGACCTTTTTTAGCTTTGAATCCGTGTTCCACTCTGAGATGTGGTGATGTACGAGAAAGGCCAAGATGAAAACCTATGTCACTGCGGGTCTGAAGTAGGTAAGACTAGGATGCTGGCTTTTATTCAGATACTGGCTGGGATGTGGCCTGGATTTGGATGTGCTTTGATTCAGACGACTGATGGGGGATCAGTTTATCACAAAGAGCAGAAGCATTGGCAGTATTCTGGAAAGGGCAAGTGAATAGTAAATTTGAAGCTTTTTGGCCCGCTGCATTACATTTGCAGAAAATGCATTGTTATATTGCACTCTTAGAAACTAGCCAGTAATTTTACAGTACAATTAGAGCTGTTTTTGATTGAGCCAAGACGGCCAAAGTGAAGCCAACTACACTAAATGAGAAGCATTTTATTTGAAAGTCAAGACATTGCCGAGAGTTTTTAGACTTTCAAAAGTTACCCTTTTATGATTCACTGGAGGCAGATCAGATAAATTTTGCCCAGATGTGATGCAATGACAGCGCAACATCATCCAGAGGAGACACCTGCCTTGGCCAGAGAGTAAAAACTCTCTATTAAAACAAAAACCTGCTGCATACACTTTATTTTGTTAATATGGGTTAATGATAAAAATGTGAGAAGCATCTCTAAGGACAAACGTGCCATATGTTTGCAGCATGTGTGAGTCTGTCCTTTGCCACCCAGTACAATGTCAGGACACCACTTCCTGTTTACTTGTCTCCTGGAAAGCACCGGACATAACATTATTCCACCTTTCTTTTCGTTAAGTAAAGAGGTCCTCTTATGCAAAAATCACTTTTATAAGCTGTTTGAACACAGTTGTGTGGCTGCAGTGTGTGAAAACAACCAGCCTATAATGTTAAAAATCCACCAACTCATTTTTTAATAAAACCAATAAATCATAAACAGTCTCTCCAAACGAGCTGTTTCAGATTCTCCCTCTGTGCACGTCACTGAAGAGAAAAAGTCCCGCCCATTTGTGACGCTCTCTGCCCCATTAGCATAAACACAGCCCTGAGTGAGAAGCAGGGGTATACGATGTCAGCACCAAAGAGGCTTTACAAGTGTTGTGTTTTAGGATGCACTAATGAACATAGGAGTCGCCATAATCTCCCCTCATCTGAGCTGAGGACACTGTGGTTAAATTTCATTTTCGAAGGAAATATCCCGGAAAAAATCGGTAACGTCCCCAATATGTTTCGTGCACGAACGTCAGCTCCAGACAAAGTAAGTATCATGCATTAGTTTTCCAAATTGTCTTTCTGAAAGAGCTTCTTGGCACTCTGTAAGGCTAATTGCTAAAGCTATCATTGTTTCTTGTGTGTTTTCACTGATGCTGCCTTCAAGTGCTGCCAGAATGATCGTGAATAGTAATGTGGTAATGTTAGTTAAAAGTTGCATATGAAAGCAATGTGAGTCGATCGCTATGAGTCGAAGTTGTCGAGCTCATAATCAGAAGTGGGACTTATAAAATTTGTGATAGTACGAGACCAGCTATGTTATTATTTTTATCCCGCCATGCTCCCCGTCTGTGTAATTCATAAACACAAGTTTATTATGCACAGTATAATCAGATGACTGACTTTGAAACCGAATAGTTTACTGTAAAGATAACAGGCTTGTATTAATAGTGGAATGTTTATTTGCAAAGGCTAGCACTGCTATTGCGGAGCTCAAGCTCTTGAAGCTCCGCCCTCTTCTCCGGGAGCAACAGCTCACTCGCATTTAAAGCAACATGCTCAAAACAGCGCGTTTTGGATCATACCCTAAAAGTGGCAATTTTAACAAGCTGTAAAAATTTATCTGTGGGGTATATTGAGCTGAAACTTCACATATACACTCTGGGGACATCAGAGACTTATTTTACATCTTGTAAAAAGGGGCATAATAGGTCCCCTTTAAAGTAATGCTAAGCAGTGTTATTTTAGTATGACTGCGATACTATTATGGTTTTCATTCATATTTTGAATTAGGTGAATTACTTATATTTTACCGTTTGTTTTCATTATAATTTTAGTTAAAGGTTAAGTAATTTTATTGTTTTGTCCATTTTAATTTTAGTTATTTAGTTATTCATTTTTAATTTTTTTTTTTTAAATATGTCTACATAGTTTTAATTACTTTTTTATTTCAGTTTTAGTTATTTTAGTACATTAAGTTAACTAGCTAAAATAAAATAAGTTTAAAGGTTTTTTATATTTTATTTTATTTTAGGTCAATTTTACTTCAAGTAACACTTTTTATGGCTTTAGTTTTAACTATAATAACCTTCATACTAAGTTTTCCCTCTGCCACACAGCTTTTTTCAAAATAGATAATAATAATAAAATGATTTTTAGCACCAAATCAGCATATTAGAATGATTTCTGACAGAAATACAGCCGTGACAGAAATAAATTGCATTTTAAAATTATATATATATTAAATTAAACATATATTAAATTAAAATTATAATATATATTTAAATTATACAATTTCAAAATATTTCTGATTTTATTGTGTTTTTATCAAATAATTGCAGCCTTTGCAAGCCAAAGAGACTCACAAAAACATTCCAAAACCTTACTGACCCCAAACTTTTGAAGAGTAGTGTACAGTCCTGCATGTGACTGGGCCCTTTATGAATGCAGAATGTGAAATGCACAGCTGGTTGTGATATTCTCATGTGTGTCGTGATTGTGAAACCTGTGTTTTAGTGTCCGTGGTGAAGTCGCTGGCATTTTTGTGTTGTTCTGGCAGCCTCTTGAGGAAAGACCACTGGGTACGAGACAACTCTCCATCTGCCTCCTGTGCCAAAGCTTGCAGGGCCTCTCCGACTTGTTCGGCCCTGCCGAGTTTAGTCTTGGTGACTGGTGCCAAGTAGCAGTCTCACGCTGCTACTGAATCATGAAGCCGTTTCACACTGAAGCAAGAGAGTGTCTGTGAGACTGAATGATTGTAGCCGTGTACAGTCATGCCGGTTCATGACCGCTGCCCTGTGAAACACTTAGTAGAGTCTTAGAAGCGATTACAGTGACTTCTCAAGTGGCAGATATCAAATTCTCCTTTATTTTTAAATGAGTCCTTGAAGGAGTTTAGCAGTCTTTACTTATAACCTGGTCATTTGGGCTCTGTTTTGTTTCTAATGAAAATTATTTAAACAAAAATAAAGCAACAAAATAAAGGTTTAAAATAAATTCAGGAAAGATAATATTATGAATACATTGCTAGTATTAATAAATACAATAAAGTAAACCCCAGTGAAAAATAAATATACTAAAATGTATTTAAAATACATTTATTTCATGCTAAGTATACTACAAATACATATACATGTTTATGTGCTTAATAAAAAAATACTCTGCAATTGTACTTTTAGTATATTAAACTGGTATACTAAATTGGAACAACTAATTTTGTACTTAATGCACTTTAATTGTGCGTAAGTAGTACTGAAGTCCAAGTAAAGATATACTAAAGTATATTTGATTGGAACTATTGTAAGTATACTTCTGGTACACTTTAAATATCTTGCATTTTAAGATCGATATTATTCAAAGATCATACAATCCTCATCAATAGTGACATTGAAACACATTTTAGGCTTAATATTAAGAAATGTGCATTGTCTCGAGTGACGTAATAAAATATCTTAATAGATTTGAACTATACTTTGTATGAAATAAATGTATTTTATATATATTGCTTTTTTACTAGGGAATATACAGTAAGCAGTCTTTATTCTTTTTCTAGATTTACTTACAGGTCTTTCCTGTTTTCATTTTCCATCCTGCTGCTAGTTTGCATTATAATAAAACATTTTGCATCAAATACAGTAGCTGCTTTAAATAAATAATCATTTTTGTTTGTTATCCGTAGTGCTATTCATGCCTTTTTCTTTATCTGAATTTATTTTGGTCTTATCTGCTCCTACAGTAGTTTCCTTATTCCCTGCCCTATAAGGGCCAGACAATGTGACCTTGGGTTTGTTGTGCCTCGATTTGAAGTGTCAGATGAACCTTGACTTTTCTCAGGGTCTGCCACTCTTCTGAATCAGACAAACACAGGAGGATGACAAAAAAAACAAACAAAAAAAAAAAACGATATACCCTAAGACCATTAAAACTACAGGAAAATAACATAGGCCGATTCACTTGAGTGACTAAAGGGAACCAGTTGCTTTTAAGCTGTATTATAATATAGTATTATAGTATTTACGATTTTAATTAGGTTTTTGTATCAAAAACAGTTGATACAGCCATTAATGTCTAAACCGCTGGCCACAAAAGTGAGTACACCCCTAAGTGAAAATGTCCAAATTGGGCCCAAAGTGTCAATATTTTGTGTGGCCACCATTATTTTCCAGCACTGCCTTAACCCTCTTGGGCATGGAGTTCACCAGAGCTTCACAGGTTGCCACTGGAGTCCTCTTCCACTCCTCCATGACGACATCACGGAGCTGGTGGATGTTAGAGACCTTGCGCTACACTACCTTCCGTTTGAGGATGCCCCACAGATGCTCAATAGGGTTTAGGTCTGGAGACATGCTTGGCCAGTCCATCACCTTTACCCTCAGCTTCTTTTGGGGTCGTTATCATGTTGGAATACTGCCCTGCGGCCCAGTCTCCGAAGGGAGGGGATCATGCTCTGCTTCAGTATGTCACAGTACATGTTGGCATTCATGGTTCCCTCAATGAACTGTAGCTTCCCAGTGCCGGCAGCACTCATGCAGCCCCAGACCATGACACTCCCACCACTGTAGGCAAGACACACTTGTCTTTGCACTCCTCAGCTGGCTGCTGCCACACACGCTTGACACCATCTGAACCAAATAAGTTTATCTTGGTCTCATCAGACCGCAGGACATGGTTTCAGTAATCCATGTCCTTAGTCTGCTTGTCTTCAGCAAACTGTTTGCGTGCTTTCTTGCGCATCATCTTTAGAAGAGGCTTCCTTCTGGGACGACAGCCATGTAGACCTATTTGATGCAGTGTGCGGCGTATGGTCTGAGCACTGACAGGCTGACTCCCCACCCCTTCAACCTCTGCAGCAATGCTGGAAGCACTCATACATCTATTTCCCAAACACAACCTCTGGATATGACGCTGAGCACGTGCACTCAACTTCTTTGATCGACCATGGCGAGGCCTGTTCTGAGTGGAATCTGTCCTGTTAAACCGCTGTATGGTCTTGGCCACCTTGCTGCAGCTCAGTTTCAGGGTCTTGGCAATCTTCTTATAGCCTAGCCATCTTTATGTAGAGCAACAATTCTTTTTTTCAGATCCTCAGAGAGTTCTTTGTCATGAGGTGCCATGTTGAACTTCCAGTGACCAGTATGAGAGAGTGAGAGCGATAACACCAAATTTAACATACCTGCTCCCCATTCACACCTGAGACCTTGTAACACTAATGAGTCACATGACACCGGGGAGAAAAAATGGCTAATTGGGCCCAATTTGGACATTTTCACTTAGGGATGTACTCACTTTTGTTGCCAGCGGTTTAGACATTAATGGCTGTGTTGAGTTATTTTGAGGGGACAGCAAATTTACACTGTTATACAAGCTGTACACTCACTGCTGCATTTATAACAGCAAAGTGTCATTTCTTCAGTGTTGTCACATGAAAAGATATAATAAAATATTTACAAAAATGTGAGGGCTGTACTCACTTCTGTGAGATACTGTATATAGATGGCATCTTGCTTAACTTGCTGGGTTTTTGTTCTTTGTAATTCTGATTTGTACATTTATCAAGTTGGTAAGTACCAGACTGCATTCTTGCTGGGCTAAAAACGTACTTTATTCCCCTATATTTTATAATGCATTAAAAACAGGGCTGCTGTGCAATCTATTACAGTTATTATTCCTCTGGCTCATGATAACACAGGCGTACTTTATCACCACAAGTCAACTGTTCTTACGTTCCTAAATTTTAGATATAAGAGGCAGCGCAGGCGGTATGACAGAATAGCTGAAGAGCACATTAAGATCACATATTATGTTCCTGGGAGTGACGGCAGCAGAGAGGGTGAGTTATGCACACACACCTTGTACACATTCATAAGATAAGTAGACCCTGGAGCAGCTCTGGATGAGTAGCCACAGGATGGATGTTTTAGAGGGATTTACGGCAGTGATGGCTTGTAAACATTTTTAGGCACAGTGCCAATAAGAAATAGATGTAGCTGTGGCGAAGATGGAGAGAGAGTTCCTCTGATCTAACCTAACCGCGCTCTTCTCGCTTCACCCGAGGAGTCGCTAGCGTCAGAGCATTTTTAACCAGCCATTACCTAGAATTAGGATGTTAAAACGCTCGTTTTCAAATCTCTGCAAATGCGAGACAATAAGCAGATGTTCAGGCGGGATTTTAGTGTGTGCGCTGCGTGTTACCTTGCACGTCGCTGAATGGCTTTCACACTCAAATATTCCAGATGGAGTTAGAACTCAGCACTTCAACTGAGGCAAAATATTTGTAGCCGAAACAGTGAATGCAGATCTCAACCTAGCATGTAAGAGCTTTTTATACAAATTTATTTATTTATTTCCGTGAGCATTCCACGGCCAAGTGGCAGACCCTCCGCAGGTAGTCCTGTTCATCACAGAGACAGCATGTGGATCTGAGCTTAGCCAAGTCAAGTCCAATCCCAGCCCCTCTCCGCCTGTCACTTAGCCAGCACAGTGTGACACATTCAAAGCCTCTCCACTATTCATTAGCATAGAAGCTCTGTAGAATGAAATAAATATCTTTCCCTGCCTCATCAGTTTGAATTTGAGGAAGGAATGGTTACGTAAGTCTGCTAAATTTATCAATGCTCATTTTATGCAAAGCCCAAGCTTACAGGCGGAGCCTGCACGGTATTCCAACAGGAAGATGCCTTTCATTTCCCCCAAAGCCATTTTATTCTATTTCTGTCCATGAAAAAGGAGGAAAAGATGCAAGATCTTTAAAAAGTCGGGCCATTTTTAGCAAGGACTTCTTGGTTTCGGGGCCAAAATGAGCTTGTCTTCCATGAGAAATTCATTTGTGACTTGACTCACTGTTTGGGGGCAAAGCACTGCAAAAGAAAAGAGAACATATATAGTCTGTGTCATTGAAATAGCTCTGTACATGGCAAAATGAAAGAGTCTTGTTGTGTGTGTGTGTGTGTGTGTGTGATTTGAGTCTTTGATGAATGAATTGGTATTCTAACAGTGTGAGGCTGGAAGTGAACTGCTCTGCTCCCACAGGAAACTGTTAGTGTCCCTCTTTCTTTCTGTCTCTCTTTTCTCTTTCACTTACTCTCTCTGTGAGGCTGAATGATATGCCCCATGCCTGTGAGCTGCTCAGCCGTATACAGGGCTGACTGACAGCTCCCTCAGAGCAGCTTAAACTAAGACGGCACAGTGTAACACAGTTCAACACAGCTCAGCTGAACACTACACTCCATACCACTTACCTGCACACTCCAAAATTAGATTTGCACTAGACGTGCAACAAAACACGGGACAACACATCCAAAGTTACACCTTTGGGTAGCATTTTTCAAACTGTCACAGAGTGGAAATAAGTGGCACAAAGTTTGAGAGTGCATTCATGCCATGCCAGAAATATGACAAATTTCTCAAATGCAATGAACAAGTTTTTGGGTGGGCATAACTTGTATTTGAACATTTCTGACAAGATTGATCAATGTTTCATGAACCGCTTTTCAGAACTGCACTTACCTCACATTCTAAAAAACATGAACATACAGCATGACCGATTCACAAACGCATGACCCTTAAAATGATAGTTCTTTTAATGAATTGTTCAAAAAGATTCATAAGTTTACTGGTTTGAATCTGTCTGATTAATCCTTTTTGACACATTTCACTGAATAAACTCACCAGATTTGTCAGAGCAGCTAATGATTTAACATTTGACTCACTTACTGAACTGCAAGTTTCATGTCATTGCTGCTTATTAATAAGTTTAGGTATTGGGTAGTATTTGGGATGTAGAATATAGTCACACAGAATAAATGCTTTATACTAATAAACAGCCAATATGTTGATAATTAGCATGCTAATAAGCAACTAGTTAATAATGAGAATTGGTCCCTATATATATATATATATATGTAAGTTTTAGATCAGTAAGACTTTTTAAAGAAGTCTCTTATGCTCATCAAGGCATAAGAAAAAAAACAGTAATCTTGCAAAATGTTAATACAATATAAAATAATGGTTTCTATATACTTTAAAGTATAATTTATTTCTGTGATGCAAAGCTGAATTTCCATCAGCCATTACTCCAGTCTAAAGTGTCACATGATCCTTCAGAAATCATTCTAATATGCTGATTTATTATCAGTGCTGGAAACTGTTGTGCTGCTTAATATTTTTTTGTGTTTTCAGGATTCTTTGATGAAGAAAGTTAAAGTATAAAGTTAAAAAGAAGAGCATTTATTTATAACAGAAATCTTTTCTAACAAAATACACTACTGTTCAAAAGTTTGAGGTCAGTAAATTTTTATTCTTTCTTTTTTTTTGAAAGAAATTAAACCTTTTATTCAGCAAGGATGTGTTAAATTGATAAGAAGTGATAGCAAATATTTATATTTTTAGAAAAGATTTATATTTTGAATAAATTCTGTTCTTTTTTAACTTTTTATTCATCAAAGAATCCTGAAAAAAAGTATCACAGGTTCCAAAAAAATATTAAGCAGCACAACAGTTTTCAGCACTGATAATAAATCAGCATATTAGAATGATTTCTGAAGGACACTTCAGAAATCATGTGACACTTTAGACTGGAGTAATGGCTGATAGAAATTCAGATTTGCATCACAGAAATAAATTATATTATATAAAATATATTAAAATAGAAACCATTATTTTATATTGTAATAACATTTTGCAAGATTACTGCTTTTTTCTGTATTTTTGATCAAATAAATGCAGCCTTGATGAGCAGAAGAGACTTCTTTAAAAAACATTACAAATCTTACTGATCTAAAACTTTTGAACGGTATATATATACACACACACACACACACATATATATATATATATATATATATATATATATATTCTGTCTTTATCTGTATCTTTTATAGCTTATCATAACCCTTAGTAATACAATGAAATTGAAAAGTAGGAATGCCTAATTTAATAATATGACAAGGAAAAATTCAAGGAGTGAACTATAAGAGAACAAATGCATCTATTCTCATATTTCACTTTGAAAAGTTTTTGGTGGGCCTTAAGATTCATTACCTTTGTAGGTACAGTAGGTCCTAGCATAAAATAGTTTGGGAACCTCTGTTATGCAACACACGTCATCACTGAATGCTGCAGTTATATGCACCATTAATGCTAAATAGGAATCCTAAAAATGAGCTCTGCAGCACGTCTCAACACAGGGGGCAAATCTCAACATGGCATAACTTCAATAGGAAACTGTGACACTTATTCAGATAATCCTTAAACTGTCCTGCCAATCAAACCACACGCCTGCATAAAACCCTCACGTCACTTGCATTTGCAGCCTCTCCAAGAGATGTTCTCTGCATGCAGTCTCTGTCGCTTCGTTGCTATTTCATCCCAAATTACCACACACTCTTCTGTTCTCACTGAAATCAGCTAGTGACTCACTGTAGGATCAAAACACAGCACTTGCAAAAATTCCCATTTTCTCCACATCACCCCCATGCATTATCTCAACCTCCTCAGAACATTCCTCGTTGAAATCCGAATCCGAAGCTGACCCCCTTCAACACAAAATGTTTATGCTGCAGCTCTCATAAATGTCTGCCCGTCGTTAATCATGCAAGTGTACATGTGAGGATGCTTTTACAGTGCATGAAAGTGATCACATGAACACTGCTCAACTTAGCATGGCTGTAAACAAGACTTGAATTTGATATGTATGTTTTTAAATGATTTTGAAGCCAAAAAATTTTTGTCCAAATTGACTTTGAGTGCATTTAAGGTAGGCAAGGCCATGAATGGTTGTAATGAGTTTTTGTGCTATTAATCTCAAACTTTTTATAAATATATTTTTTATATATTTTATATTTATATAGTCTTTTTTATGTTCCCTAAAAACAAGTTATAATTTATATATATAATTTACAAGTTATAATTTATAAAAACATGTAACATACATTTTACAATAATACTTTTCATTAATTTTGTTATTAATATTATTATATTAATATGTACAATTTTCTATTAATAGTTATTTTGTATTTAAATGTATTTTAATGAATTTAATTATAATATACTTATATACTAAATCAAATTAAATTATAAACAGTACTTTTGATAGAGATCCAATGCAGTTTTATTCAGTATTTCAAAAAAAAAAATAATTATATACTTTTACTTTATAATCTATTTTTCATTGTGTGTGTATATATATATATATATATATATATATATATACAGTACAGGTCAAAAGTTTGGAAACATTACTATTTGTAATGTTTTTGAAAGAAGT
>JAFVLL020009863.1:2500-12020 GCA_021397915.2 Tor tambroides | reverse complement strand
TATATATATATATATATATACACACACACACATACATAATCGAATGCAAAAAATATATTATGATAGTATGATGGATCAGTGTTAGTATCAACTACATTCAGTTATGAATATATATCAAAATATAATAATTTTTTTGTAACTATCTGAATGCACTAGTGATTTGTTGCACATCATATAATATTATATAATAATAATAATAATAATAATAATAATAATATATTATTATTTATAATATGTTAACTGGAATGTTTATGCAATTATAAATATTTATATATTATTATAGAATATAATTTGCAAAAAATCATTATAGTTACAAATGTCATAAAAATGTAAAATATTTGAATAAACAGTACCACGGTTCAGTGATAGCTGGTATTTTTTATATGCTCACAATATTAGAATTTTTTTTTTTTTTTTAAATGTGTATTGGGTAAAAATGCAAAGAAGTGTGATTTCAACAAATGTGCACACAAAACATAAAAGAAAATTATATTTACACAAAAAGTACCATGGTATTTACATAACATATACCATGAAAAAAAAACTGGCGGATTCCACAATGACGGTAAATGTTATTTTTGAAGTAGCTCAATCTGCTGTTTAAGTACTGTGGTATATGAACGATACGTGATTATTACATTCATATCATGGCACTTGAACGGTACTGTAAGGTACTTGAAAGAATAATATGGCAATGTCATCATAGTAGTGGTATATATTGATGGTAATACCACAGTACTTTTCCTAAGCCTATAGTCTGACTATAGTTTTGTGCTCTTATAAGGGTTAAAATGCCACTACATTTGATCTACATCCCACACACGCACATACACACACACACACACACACACACACACACATACACATACAAGCATCCCAGCTGAACTCTTCCTTCAGGGCATAACCACTCCTCCCTGCCTCCATCACCATGACAACATGCATCAAAATGGCCGGCAGTTTCCATGGGACCAAAAACAGAGTGTGCCGGAATTTTAAGGACCTTCATTGATCTCTCTGAATGAATAAGAGCTGGTCAAATCTTCACAGGTAACAAGGGTGACAATAACCTTCAGGATGAGAACGATGACATCACACTGTTAAACCACAGACCAACTGGGCCAAAGTTAAAATATTTCTCAGCTCCTCACCGGAACACAAACTCGTATTTCACAGGAGAGATAAAAGACCCACCCCTTCAGCAGAGACACTGATGGAGAGTGGACAGTACTGTGATTGACAGCTGCATGAGCCAATCACAACGGCAGCTGTCAGAATCAAAGGCTATAAATGAAAAACCTGCACAAATACTAACAATATGAAATAAGTCAAATATTGACTCAAAAACCGTACACTCTAAGAAATGTAGCATTATTATTATTATTATTATTATTATTAATAATAATAATAATAATAAATAACAACAACAACATCAGCATTATTATTATAAACTAAGACTACAAAAATTAAGCTGACAAAGCAGAAACAAATGCACACATATAATTACTGAAAATTCAACAAATTAAAATTAAAATAATATTTTTAAAAGAATAAAATTGTCAAAAAGCACATATTATAATTACTAGAAATTAAACAAATAAAAATAAAAATTAATATTTTGTAAAAAAAAAAAGAATAAAAATGACAAAAGCACAATTACGAGAAAAACAAATTGAAATAAAACTGAAAATACATAAATAAAAGTTAAATTAATATTTATTAAAAATGAAAAACGTAAACATTTAAAAAAATTAACTGAAAATTAAGCTAATATTTATTAAGAAATACTATATGTAGAAGTATATTTGTTTATATTCTAACACACTGAAGACTGGAGTAATGATGCTGAAAATTTAGCTTTGCATCACAGGAATAAATTACATTTTACAATATATTAAAATAGAAAATAGTTATTTAACAATAATACTATTTTTACTGTATTTTTGATCAAATAAATGTAGAGACTTCATTAAAACCATTTAAAAATATTAACAAATACTGCATACACACAGACAGACACCTGCATTCTCTGTACTCTCTATACAAATATTAATACATGCTGTGTGCTGTGAGAGATGGACAGAAGAAGGCAGACTGTGATGTCGCAGTAGTAGAGAAGCGCTCGAGAACGCGTGGGTGTCGAGCTTTTTAAAATGCAGCTGCTCCACCAACTTGCACACGTCACAATTCCTCTACTGCAGAGAAAATCATAGGTTTGAGCGTATCTGTGGGAGGCGGGGTAGAGAGACAGACACATATTACAGACCCTTCTCTCTCTCTCTCTCTCTCTCTCTCGCTCATTTACTCTCCAAAAACAAGCTTGTGGATTCACCTCACGTTTATGTAAAAAAAGAGACCTACAAACACATCACAGATTATTAAATGTCATTTTTCAGTAAGTGTAACGTGTTACACCGAACCGTAACAATCAAAGGAGGACCACCAGGCACTCAAGCGAACAACCAAATCTCAAAAGAGGGTCAAAGCTGTTTGGAAAGATGTTTCCCTGACAGATCACTATCAGAGGAGAAATAGTTTATCCATAAAAATATAACACTGTTTACTCACTCTTTTATCGTTCCAAAACCCATATACTGTTATTTTCTGAATATATTTTATTATAATATATTACATGACTCACAGTGAGCATGGCTGTCAAAAAAGACCCAAAAAGTTATAAATACAAAAGAAAATAAATAAATAAATAAATAAATAATTGTACATCATGTGTTTATTTTCATGTATCATGTATATATATATTTATATATATATATATATATATATATATAAAACATTAATATTAATTAATTTTATTAATATTATATATACTGTATTACACATACTGTATATACACATACTTATATAATTAATAATTAGATTATTACTAATTCTTAATTCAATTATAAAAAGTAATATTTAGTTTCATTTACAACTTAATATTGTTTATTTTATTTTTATCACAACAAATAATAATTATAATAACACTGATTAATATTAATTAATATTATGAATAATATATACATATATATTATTAATAAAACAGTAACTATACTTTAATATATAGATATACACATACTTATAGTATGTATAATTAATATATAATTAATAATACATATTTATATAACTAATTATTAATAATAAATTTGATTATTATAAATAGTAATATTTAGTATCAGAAATGTAAAAAAATAAATATTAAGTGATAACCTTTTACTATTAGTATATATTTATTATAATCAATATTATTAATTAAAATTAATCATATTATTCTAAGTAACATTACTTATATATGTAATATTTAGTATAATAAAAATAAACAAAAGTATTACACACATAAATATATATATATATATATATATATACATACATACATACATACATACACACACACACACATATATACACAACTTAATTTATTTTATTTTATCATAATAAATAATAATTATAATAACATTGATTAACATTAATTAATATTATTAATAATATATATAATTATTAATTATATAATATAATTATTACCAATAATTATTACTAATATAATATACAATAACAGTAATAACACTATAATATATAGATATACATATATAATTAATAATTAGATTACTAATTATTAATAATAGTAAGATTTAGTATCAGAAATGTAAAAAATAAACATTAAGTGATAACCTCCCTTAGCCAGTCAAACTGGTCATCTTGTTTTGAAACAATGACAGAATTGTCTTTTTTGTGTGTGTGAACTTTCCCTTTAAGTGGGTTGCGAGATCCTCAGAGAGAGAGAGAGAAGGGAACTCTGGGAGTCCAGCCAGAGGATCAGGGAGGAGAGGGTGCACTGAGGAGCATTAGCAGGCGAGCGTGGGCTCACAGATCGCTCCTCAATGCTCTTAAGATGCTGTAGGCCGCTCCACTGCTCCAATAACAGCCCTCACAAACAAACACACACCACACGCCTCAAATCAAAAGCTCCCTCTTCAAATGACAAATGCGCAGTTTTTTGGAGATAAATGTCATAAATGTCACTATACTTCGATGGTGCTCCATGGTGCTGGTTATGGGCCTCAGAAACATCCACCTGACTAATATATGAGTAATATATAATCTAAAAGAGTCTTTTAATCAGATATGTTCTTTTCTTTTACGTTCCACAGCAGCGACTACAGAAAAGCCCCAAAAATAGCTCTGTAATCAGAAAGCAGCAACAGCGTAATTCTGCCTTTTCTCCCGAATCCTCTTCCTCCCACACACATTAACACACAATGAAAACGGGAACCTCATTGTAGGCCTTTTCATACACCACAATGTAGCTGGATCCAACCAGCAGCGCTAATTTTACCACTAGCTGCGTCGCAGGCTTGGACTTTCTGAATAAAGGGTTTGCAAGCCACACTTTGGGTCATTTGGTGGTTTTACATTTAAAGTGGTGGTGATTATTCTGCATTTAAATCAAATGTACACAATGTCGCTTCATAGTTGTGTTTGAATCCTAATGTCCTTTCAACAAGCCAAAAGTCCTGTTGCGTAAACAATCACATCATGTAATTATAGTGTAGCCGCGGTGTATGTTTAGCACTGTGAATAGTGTCGCAGTCAGAAATAAGCCACACAAATCGACCCCTCAGGGTGAAGTTCTGAAACGTGAAAACAGCATAACAAAAAAAGGCCAGATTTTATGAAGCACAACGGTTTTGTGGTTGCGATGCAGCAGTTAATGGACATGCTACAGTCCCATTTGGTAGAAAAATAAAATAAAATTAAATTAAATAAAATTAAATTAAATATAAGTTCAGGTAACTAATAAATAAAGAATAAAATGCTAAAAAATAAAATAAGGTGTTACTAATAAAATAAAATAAAATAAACAGTTACTATAAAATAATATAAATTTAAATAAAAAAATGAATAAAAAAGATAAAAATAAAATGCTTAAATTTATCAAAAAAATAAGTTCAGGTAACTAATAAAATAAAATGAAATAAAATAAAAGTTATTGCAAAATAATATAAAAATATTATAAATGTAAACTGTTTAAATTTAAAACTAATAAAAATTTAAATAAAAAAAACTAGTAAAATAAAAAATAAAATGCTTACAATAAAATAAAATAAAAAGTTCAGGTAACTACTAAATAAAGAATAAAATAAGATACAAAATAAAATAAGGTGTTACTAATAAAATAAAAAACAGTTACTATAAAATAATATAAATGTAAATAAAAAATTAATAAAATAAGAAAAATAAAATGCTAAAAAAAATTAATTTAAAAAAATAAGTTCAGGTAACTAATAAAATAAAATAAAATAAAATAAAATAAAAGTTCAGGTAACCAATAAAATAAAATTAAATTAAATAAAGTTATTGCAAAATAATATAAAAATAATATAAATTTAAAATGTTTAAATTTAAAACTAATAAAAAAGTTATAAAAATAAAATAAAAAATTACATGCTTACAATAAAATAAAATGACTATAAAATAAAATAAAATAAAATAAAATAGGTCGATTATATAAAAACAGTGCTGTAACTTGCAGATCTTTCAGAGAAACATGGCAAGAGGAACTGACAGGGCTAGACAAATGTTTAGTTATCATGTCTGAGTTTACAGATGACCTCTGGCAGGCCTCACTGATCCATGGAAGAAAAACAACAGAGATGAGCTTACAATGAATCACATTTCCCAAAGGAGCCAATCACACCACAGACTGCTAATGTTATTATGAATCAGACTGACATTACAAAGTAAACCCCGCATCTGTCTGCGCTCAAGAACTATTCTCTTACCCACGATTAAAAACTTTCCTGCGACACTTAAAACAAATTGCATAATTCTTACAAAAGTTTTCCTGAAATAAATACAAAAAATAGAAAAAAAAAGGCATCTGGTATCTCTTACATGCAGTATAATACTCATTTATTTTCCAAACTCTTTAGAAAAGTAATCATTTTCATGCCTGTAACATACATGATGTGTAATAAATTTCACACCAAAGTTTAACACTAACCTCAAGTATTAGTAATGGTGATCCCTGACTTAAACACCATTAATAAAGCACAGTACATCCAGAAACAAGAACATTTAGGAATGGACAGATATTATTTAATACTCGTCCTGCTTGCAGAGCGATTAATGTTTGTTGAGGGATATTTCATACATAATACTTAAAGCTCTAAGTTAACTACAAACACACAACAACACAAAGGCCTATGCATTATTCAAACGTTTGCACCTTATTACTGTTATAGCACAGAAAGACGGAATAAATGGAAAAACAGAAGAGAAAAAAAGTGACTTTCCCTTTACCAGCAGCCTTATAACACTATAAAGCTTTAAATCGCCTACAGAGACGGCTAATCGAGGCTTTCCATCAAATGGCATGACCTTAAATCAGTGAATGGAGCTCAATTCTCAGGCTAGTACAGACTTTCAGTCCAGATCAACAGGTCACATACAACAGATAAATCACCCTTTGCTGGGAGTTTGATTGACAGGCGATCTGACCAATCATAGCGCAGAATCTGCCGTTTTGCCCAACAAAAAAAACAGATGTAATGATGCTGAAAATTCAGCTTTGCGTCACAGGAATAAATTACTTTTTAAAATATATTCACATAGAAAACAGTGATTTTAAACTGCAATAATATTTCCCTGTTTTTTCTGTATTTTTGATCAAAGAATGCATAAGAGACTTCTTTCAAAAACATTACAAAATCTTAACAACCCCAAACTTTTGAACAATAAACTTTTTATACATCAAAGTGCCACATCATTATCATCTAATACCATCACTGTACCACAGGACTTTGTCTATGGTTCTCAAAAACCTTCATATGTTTTGAGGCCAGTTTTCTAGTCTTTAACCTTCTCCAGTGTTCTGAGGTTGTAAAGCATCATCCAGGCTGGATCTGTGTAATCTGCAGCATGCTGTTGTGTCGTGATGCTGCTGATGACTTCACACCGCTGCGTTTCTAATGTGTCATCGCTCAGCTGTATCCTTCCCTCTGATCCAAACATCTCTCACTGAGAACATGACTACCAATTCATTTCCTCTTCACCTCTACATCCGTCACTGACGCGTGCACAAACACGCAAAACCAGACCAAACAGCCAGGAACCTTAAAAACACAAATCTGAATTAAACTGAAATCTGAAGACGCGTCCAACCAGAGAGACACTTCATCTTTCAAAAGAGAGAGTGGAAGGAAGAAAGAACAGAATATTGATTGAATAAAAGCAAAGAACAACAAATAAACTAATAGGACTGCATGATTAATTGCAATAAAACCAAAATCACAACATGTCTTATTGCAATTATCAAATGTAAATATTATTTTAATTATCAAATTTAATTACAGTACTATTTTTCATATATATATATATATTATTATTATTTATTCTTGATGTATTACATTAATATCAATATATTATACATAATATTTGGCCAAATTAAGCAGCCCTATAAACAATCAGAGCAAACCTGGAGCTTTTTTTAAGAAAAAAAAATGAAACAATCACTGAAAACAATTACATTTCGAGGATGGAGAGAAAGCAAAAAGGAAAACATGAAGTAAGAATAAAGAAGAAAGTAGGAATAAACAAACAAACGAAAAGGATGAAAGGAAAGAAAAACAAACCAATGAATAAATTAAAACAATAAAGAACAGAAGGAATAATGAATAAATGAAGGAATGAAAGAAGGAAATATGAAAGGTTAAAGAAAAATAACTAAGAAACAAAGCCAACAAGCAAGATCAAACAAACTGAGGGAAAGAAGAAAGGAAGGATAGAAGGAGCGAGGGTGGGAAGGAAGGAAATCAAAAGGATTAAGAAAAAAAAAACAAGAACGAAATCAAAAAAGAAAGGAGAAACAAACCAAAGGAGGAAAGAACAAAAGGAAAAACTGAAAACAAAACAAGACATAAACCAAACAAGCAAGAACACAAAAACAAACAAAAAGATGGAAAGAAGACAAAGTGAGAATAAAGCAAGAGATAAAGCAAACAAGCATGAACAAACAACAAAATATTGAAAAAACAAGATCAAACAAAACGAAGAAAGGACTGAATAATAAAAGGAAGAAAAAACAAACTAAATCTAAATAAAGAAATAAAAGAAAGCAGAACGCAGCATCCTCCCTCACACTGCTGCATCACACATGTATTAATAAAGAACCACGACTCCAACATCCAAACGAGCCTCTTTTGCTCATTACATCAAACTGGACAAAACGCCACTTTGAAGGAAAGCTTGATCGCGTGTGTGTTTGCGATAAGCGCTTTTCCTCGGTTCCTCGCAGCACTTCACAGGAGGATTCCTGGGAACGCTCGAGTACTTTGTGTCCTTTTATAGTCTCAAAGTTTTTAATGCAAAAGATCAAATTACCCTCTCGTCCAGGGAAGAACCACGTTCAGGGACCGACTAGCTTCAGTGGCTCCGTTCCCAACACTCCCTCAACTACTTGTAAACAAGAAACATCTGCTATGCTATTTAAACGGGCCAAAACGAGGACAAGGACAGAATCCAAACGCCCAGCGAGGTCAACGGGACGACTTTACACCGAGAAAACACGTCTATAGGCATTCCCGAACACGTACTCTTTCATGCCAGAGCTATCCCATAGTGCTTTTCTCCGCAGGACCCGACTATATTTGGCCAACAGTGGCCAGTGGGAGAAAGACAGGTGTGACAGCCAACACATAGTGACTCACGGCACATCTTCAGTCCGCTGCGGCTAATGTGCTTTACTAATGGAAGCAAGACTGAAATACAGTCGAGGGCGACGACAAACAATCAGACGAGAGGCCCGAGTTAATAAAACGAAATCTGGTGAGAGTCCTTGACATCAGATTCATCCAAAAGACACGACGGATACGGAGAGACATCGCGTGAATGAACCTGCTTTGGGAAAAACAAAACTTGAGTGGCAAAAAAACATAGACAGGGATGTGTGATATTATCGTCTATGATAATATCGTAATTGTTGCGTTAATGAGGTGGAAGCTGACATTATTAAGTCATTCATATGCAAAACAAACAAACAAATAATATCGAATGAATCAGTGATTCAATGATTCAATCACTTGCTTCAATCCTGAGTGAATCAAACATTTGAACGGATCAGTTGAACAAACGACTCAACGACTCACTCATTAAGACAGTGACTTGCTGCCATATAATGGTGGTTTTAGTTTCTTATTTATTCATATTTTATTATTTCAAGACAAGAAAAAAAGCAAGAAAGAAGTCAGAAACAAACTAGCAAAAAAGAACAAAATCTAGAAGGAAGGAAAAACAAATAATCACATTAGTATCAAATTATTACAATTATTTTATTTATTTTTAATTCGTTAGGGGCCAATATCGATTAAAATATAAAATGAATCAAATGTGATAATAAAATGTGATAAATCATTTATTATTTACATAATTATTAGAATTACATTATTTATTCATTCATTCATTTATATATATATATATATATATATATATATATATATATATATATACACACACACACACGTATGTGTGT
>JAFVLL020009861.1:0-10039 GCA_021397915.2 Tor tambroides | reverse complement strand
TGTGTGTGTGTGTGTGTGTGTCTGTCTGTGTCTGTGTGTGTCTCTGTGTGTCTGTGTCTGTGTGTGTGTCTGTGTGTGTGTCTGTCTGTGTGTCTGTGTCTGTATGTGCGTGTGCGCGTGTGTGCATGTTTGCGTGTGTGTGTGTGTGTGTGTGCGCGCTGCAGGGCGGAGATGGCAATGCTTTTATTGAAGCTCAAAGCTGTCTGGCGTCTGCTGCTGATATCACTGATCAGCTCAGAGGCTTTGCTATGGACCTGAACCAGCAGAACCTGCCATCTGAGAGCGTGATGAGGAGGTGAGACACATACCTGCCTCACATCTAAACACACATACTGTACACTACTAAACAAAAGTTTGAAATTAAGATTTTTAAAAATAGTCTCTTCTGCTCACCAAGGCTGTATTTATTTGATCAAAAATACAGTAAAAATTGTGAAATATTATTACAGTTTATAATAACTTTTCTATGTGAATATCTGTTCAAATATAATTTATTCCTGTGATCAAAGCTGTATTTTCAGCATCATTACTCCAGTCTTCAGTGTCACATGATCTTAAGAAATCATTCTAATATGCCGATTTGCTGCTCAACAAACATTTCTGATTATTATCAATTTTGAAAACAGTTGTGCTGCCCAATGTTTTTGTGGAAACCTGGCTGTAATTTTGTTTTTGTTTTTTTAAAGAAATTATTACTGTTATTTATCAAGGATGCATTAAATTGATCAAAAGTGTCAGTAAAGTCATTTATGATGTCACAGAAGATTTCTATTTCAAATAAATGCTGTTCTTTTGAACTTTCTATTCATCTGTGAATCCTGAAAAATAAAATGTATGACGGTTTCCACAAAAATATTGAGCAGCACAACTGTTTTCAACATTGATAATAATCAGAAATGTTTCTTAAGCAGCAAATCAGCATATTAGAATGATTTCTGAAGATCATGTGACACTGAAGACTGGAGTAATGATGCTGAAAATACAGATTTGATCACAGAAATAAATTACATTTTAAAATATATTCGCACAAAAAAAAATTATTTTAAACTGTAATAATATTTCAGATTTTTTTACCCTATTTTTAATCAAATAAATGCAGCCTTGGTGAGCAGAAAAGACTTCTTTCATAAATCTTACTGACACCAAACGTCTGAACAGTATTGTATATGCAATGCATAATTCAGAATGTTCTGTCCTTAAGACTCTTGTTTATGCACACTTCCGCTGTAAGCTTATATTCTGTCTCTGTGTCTGTGGACAGTGTGAATATATTTTCTGAGCAGATCAGAGATCTCAGCATGGCTCTGAACGGTCCTCCGATGCAGCAGAAGTGGAGCAGCAGGTCAATGAGGCGCAGTGTGAGCCGTGAAGAGCCCAACCGATACTTCACTGAGGCCATGGGCTGGATCCTACAGCAGAGGGTAAACAGCCTTCACAACACAGTCGTCTTTAAGACCTAAGGAAAGTGTTCTGTGGTCTTACACAGTGTTTTATCCATGCCAGAGCCAAGTTTTCCATGTCAAACAGCACTGGTGGTTTTTGCAGGAGGAGATATAACATAATATAATATAATATAATACCATATAATATAATGATTATAATTAAGCAACATTGTAAACATTGCAATGACTTTAAATTACTTTTTATGGGTTAGTTGGGTTATTCAATTAGTTAGTTTTTATGGGTTAGTCAATACTTCCGTTATTATTTTACAAAATGATAATACATAAAAAAACTGCTAATTAATAAATTAATTTTAAAAAATGTATAAGATAAAAATATAGATATAAAATATTTTTAAAAATATAGAAATATAACAAATTCAAAAATATAGAAAATATAAATATTCGTGGCCCTGGAGCACAAAAGCAGTTTTCAGTAGCACAGGTATATTTGTAGCAATAGCCAAATATACATTGTATGGGTCAAAATTATCCATTTTTCTTTTATGCCAAAAATCATTAGGATATTAAATAAAGATCATGTTCCATGAAGGTATTTAGTAAATTTCCTACCGTAAATATATCAAAACTTAATTTTTGTTTAGTAATATGCATTGCTAAGAACTTCATTTGGACAACTTTAAAGGCGATTTTCTCAGTATTTAGATTTTTTTTTTTGCACCCTCAGATTCCAGATTTTCTCAACCAAATATTGTCCTATCCTAACAAACCATACATCAATGGAAAGCTTATTTATTCAGACAAATCTCAATTTAAAAAAATTGACCCTTATGACTGGTCTTGTGGTCCAGGGTCACATATACTATTGTTCAAAAGTTTGGGGTCAAGAAGATTTTCTAATGTTTTCGAAAGAAGTCTCTTCTGTTCACCAAGGCTGCATGTATTTAATCAAAAATACAGTAAAAATTGTGAAATATTATTACAATTTAAAATTGCTGTTTTTTATGTGAATATTTGTTAAGCTGTAATTTATTTCTGTGATGCAGCGCTGTATTTTCAGCATCATTACTCCAGTCTTCAGAGTCACATGATCTTCAGAAATCATTCTAATATGCTGATTTGCTGCTCAAGAAACATTTCTGATTATTAGCAATGTTGAAAACAGTTGTGCTGCCCAATATTTTTGTGGAAACGGTGATACATTTTATTTTTCAGGATTCACAGATGAATAGAAAGTTCAAAATAATAGCATTTTTTGAAACAGAAATATTTTGTCACATTATACTGTCACTTTTGATCAATTTAATGCAGTCCTGGTAGTGTATGAGATGTTTAACATTAAGGTATGTGAAGCAGAGTTTTTAACCCATGAGATTTCACGGTGGGCGGAGCTACTCAGCTTGATGTGCCAGAAATAAACTTCAACTTACAAGCACAGAGAGATAAGTGCTGCTCTGTTCAGTCAGGCCTAGATAAAGACACAGGGTGAGTGTTCGCCAGGACAGAGAGAAAACGAAAGAAAAACTCTGAGCAGATGAAATGAATCTTTAGAGATTAGAGTGCGGCGTCCTGCCAAAGAACACAATCCTGTACCGAGAAACTCAAATCAGACCCAGCATGCCTCTCTGTTTGCCCACTCAAAAGTGCTGAGCCACTGTTACTGTTTGTCTGTCTGAGTCTCTCCCATGAGTCCTAAAACCCCAGAATTCCTCAGGCTCCCGCAGGGGTCAATAACACAGCTGAAACGACACTCCCTCCTGTCAGGAGGTCAGAGTTAATGAATCACAGACGCTTGCTGAAGAGCACAGTGATTCTGAGTGGGCTAGAGAAGAGAACGAGACAATGTGGGTTTTCCCAGCTAATGTTCTGAATTAAAAAAAAAAAAAATACCTGTTTAAAATGTTCAGAAAAAATTCACAAGCAATATTTTCATAACTCAATGTTCTCAAAATCTTAGCACAAAAATGGTATTTATACATTGTTTTCCTGAGCTGTTAGTTGGAAGTTTGTCTAAGATTTTTTTTATTTTACCACTTGTTTCAAAACATTCGGAGAACATTAAAGTAGCATGGCCATAATGTCAAAATAATAAAATGGAATGGAACATTTTTCAAAGTGTTTAGAACTTTCAGAACATTCAGAAATAACATTTTCATGAGAACATTAGCAAAACATTGTTAGAATGTATTTTTGTTAGTTGGTTTAAGGCTTGCGGTGTCCAGCGTTGTTGTTGTTGAGTTATGTAATCGGATTACTTTTTTCAAGTAACTAGCAAAATAATGCTTTACTTTTTAATTTACAAAACAATATCTAAGTTACTTTTTCAAATAAGTAATGCCGGTTACTTTATGTTCCATGTTGACTGACAGCTCTGGTAGACCTTTGATGATCCAATTCAACCATACTAATAAGCAAAAATGACTTTAGATAAGCATAACATTTTTTTCATTGCTGAAGAGTGTTGAACTTTCTTCTCCTGTGTCCTGTTCTTCATGTAGTCCAGAACAGCAGAAAGGTTTGTTTGAGCTGTGCTCTCTACTGTACAGACATGAATTTACATTTCTGTCAGCCTGAGGCTTATTCATTTCACTTCTGGTGTGAAAGGACTTTAACATTTGCCAAAAACAGAAACAAACAAGCTAGCAAGCCCAGCCCAGATGAGAAAAAGTAACACAAAACTAACATAATGCATTACTTTCCATAAAAAGTAACTAATTAATCTGTGTGTCTGTGTGTCTGTGTGTGTGTGTGTCTGTGTGTGTGTGTGTCTCTGTGTGTGTGTGTCTGTGTCTGTGTCTGTGTGTGCATGTGCGTATGCGTGTGTGTGCATGTGTGTGCGTGCGTGTGTGTGCGTGTGTGCAGAGGCTGATAGAGATGTCGTCATGGGGAGATGATTTGCAGGCCATCGAGCAGCAGATAGCCAATCACAGCGCGTTTCACAGCTCAATCCAGAGAAGTGTGGAGGTGGATCGAGCGCGAACAGAGCTGGTGAGTTACACACACAAACCTCCTCGATGATACAACACAGACATGACCTTTAACACACACACACACACACACACACACACGCACACATCTATTACTGGCTGCCATATCAGTGCTGGACCGCTTAAATTACGGTCTGATTAATTTCATTTGTCTGTGGCAGATTAATAACTGTCCATCTTTTCTACTGTGCATTATGATGCACTTGGTTTTCTTTTAAGCATATAAAATTCAAGTTTTGAGATATTAGTGAACTTTATTACATGATTAGGTCATATTTCACCTCATAATCAAAAGAAAAAAAATAAACAACATCATTTAACAGATAAAAAATATAGCCTACTTTTAGGTAGGACCATAACATTTGTTTTGCATATTGACATTGATATATGTATACATACAGACGTGTGTGTGTGTGTGTGTTTGTAATTGTAAGAAAACAACACTTTTATTAAGTTATTGAAATAATTTTACAAATTGCATTAATTTTTCTTAAATATTTCATATTATATATTTTACCTGAAAATCAAAAGAAACAAATAAAACATATTTTACATTTTTGTGTCAATATGCAAAAACGTTCTAGATTTTATGTAATTTTTTTAACAAAAAATGTTTATTAAAATAATTGTATTTTTTTCCATTTGATTTTTTTATGTGTTATTTCATTAAATTTTTTTTCAAACAATTAATTTTTTATGTGTGTGTAACATTTTAATTATAGATAGATAGATAGATAGATACTGTGTGTTATAGACAATATGTAATATATTATATGTCATGTATATAATCATGGCAGTATTTGTTGTATGTGTTTACCTTTTTATTGTTTTAGGTGCGAGGCAAAGACCAAAATGCAGAAGTAAACAAATCCTGTCTCAACAAAATGGAGCAAGAATGGGACAGTCTACTGGTGAGACCGGTTCTAATCAAATCCAGACTTAAATATACTGCTAAAAACATGCTGTGGTTATGTTCAATCAAATGTAAATCTATTGAAGCTGAGTATCATATAAATCGTTTTCATTTCCGAAAGTGTGAGAGAGTTCTTAAAACACAAACTGCGTTGATGTTCAGAAAAGCTCGTACCAGCGGAGCGTCCATCTGCAGGACCTGCGTAACATCATCGAGGAGATCTCCGGCCAGATCATGTGGGTGAACGACCGAGAGGAGGAGGAGCTGGTGTTCGACTGGGGCGATAAAAACATCGACGCCTACATCCCTCAGAAACAGGAGAGCTTCTCCGTAAGAGCGCACACTCACACTCCTTCACATGCTGATTATTTCTGACAATGCATTTGACTTCTGCATCAGTGTGTATGAAAACAACACAAAAATGAGACGTATTGCCTTGAGAAATAGCTGAAATAAATTTTAAAAAATGCTGAATTTTTTTCAATATTGTATTGCAGTTAAGATTTTATTTCAAGTAAGGAAATATTTTTTCATGGTTTTAGTTAACGATAACAACCCTGTTTGGGGCCTCAGCATCAGGTGACTGAAAATATTCATTGACTTTAAGCTAAAAATGACAAAATGCATTTGCATTTAATATGCGTAGCAAGCACCGGCACTGATTTCAGTGAAAACATTCATGTTTTAAAGAATCTGAAGAGTGAACTGAGGCACTTTACTAGCAGGTTAATTAACTCATCCAAATGCATCCTATAAGAGATTAATCAGCCATATACACTATATAAACATAATATTATGACACAAATGCACAAGTGAACTCAAACTTAACACACTAGACAGAGCTGTAAATTCACACTGTGAACGATATTGTATTACAATAGTGAATGCATTGTAATATTAATATTATTTCAGGAGATCAGGCTTTTACAAAGATGCATGTTTAAAGTGATCTCCAAAATGTGTGAATATTTTATTAACTAAAATGTCATATTTATGTTTGTATTTTGCCTTGTGAAGCACTTTGAGCTGCATTTTATGAATAAAAATAAAGTGTTATCATTTGATTTTAGAATTAAATTGACTAAAATGAGTAAAAATGAACAAGACTAAATATTAGGTACATTTTAAAGAACTTTTTTATCTAAAGAACAAAAACTATGGCTAAAAAACGGCGTGAAAATTAAAAGTTAAAAATCTTTTTATTTATTTATTTCTTTATGCAATTTAATGCAATTGATTTTCTGTAGGTTTGTTTGTGCTGTTTGGTTTGTATTTATCTGGTGGACTGTTGATTTAATCATTTGGTGTCACTAAAATCAAGTCTCTTGAACATAATTTAGGTTTTGCAGATCTTTAAGTGATGATTTTTCCTCAGGTGACACATTTAGGTTATAAAAACATTGTGGGAACAATGTTTTGAAATGTTTCTAAAATGATGAAATGTCCAGTTTTCTTGTTATGATTATAATGTTATGATTTCTTACAATGCTGTGCTAACTTTATTTTGTACCCAAAAATATAACATTATTGAAATGTTTCTTTTTAATACTCTATAAAGATTTAAAATTTTCTGGTTGTGGTTATAACGTTACATAAAGGTTACAAAAACGTTTTCACCCAAAATATAATGTTATTTGGCCGTTTATTTTTAATATTCCAAGAACGTTAAAACGTTTCTTACGTTATACTAACTTTACCCAAAATCTAACATTATTTGAATGTTTCTTTTTAATATTCTAAGAGCATTAACATGTCCAGTTTTCTGGTTGTGGTTATAACGTTACGTAAATGTTACAAAAAATGTTTCTTACAACATTGTACTAACTTTTTCACCCCAAATATGTTATTTGTTTTTCATATTCTACACTGTAAAAAAAAAAAAAAAAAGTTGAGCCAACTTAAAATTTTAAGGCAACCAGCTTCAGCAGATTTTTGAGTTCTCTCAACTTATTTTTGTAGGAGATTCTCAACTTTTTGTTGTATAAACTTAAAACAACAAGTTGAGAAAACTCAAAAATCTGCTGAAGCTGGTTGCCTTAAAGGGGACCTATTATGCCCCTTTTAACAAGATGTAAAATAAGTCTCTGATGTCCCCAGAGCATATATGTGAAGTTTTAGCTCAATATACCCCACAGATAAATTTTTACAGCTTGTTAAAATTACCACTTTTAAGGTATGAGCCAAAACGCGCTGTTTTGAGTGTGTTGCTTTAAATGCAAATGAGCTGTTGCTCCCGGAGAAGAGGGCGGAGCTTCAAGAGCTCGAGCTCCGCATTAGCAGTGCTAGCCTTTGTAAATAAACATTCCCCTATTAGTACAAGCCTGTTATCTTTACAGAAAACATACTCCGTTTCAAAGTCAGTCATCTGATTATACTGTGCATAATAAATTTGCGTTTATGAAATACACAGACGGGGAGCACGGCGGGATAAAAATAACAACATAGCTGGTCTCATGCTATCAAAGACTATATAAGTCCCACTTCTGATTATGAGCTCGACAACTTCAAGCGATCGACTCACATTGCTTTCATACGCAACTTTTAACTAACGTTACCACATTCCTATTCACGATCATTCTGGCAATGACAAGAGACAATGATAGCTTTAGCATCATTAGCCTTACAGAGTGCCAAGAAGCTCTTTCAGAAAGGCAATTTGGAAAACAAACGCTTACTTACTTTGTCTGGAGCTGACGTTCGTGCACGAAGCGTTGGTATTGATTCATAAACATTTAGGGGACTTTACCGATTTTTTCCAGGATTTTTCCTTCGAAAATGTAATTTAACCCCAGTGTCCTCGGCTCAGATGAGATTATGGCGACTCCTATGTTCATTAGTGCATCCTAAAACACAACGATTGTAAAGCACTCTCTTTGGTGCTGACAGTGTTTATATCTCCAGTAATGGCAGACCGCAGCTTCTCACTCAGGGCTGTGTTTATGCTAATAGGACAGAGAGCGTCACTAATGGACAGGACTTTTTCCCCTCAGTGACGTGCAGAGAGGGAGAATCTGAAACAGCTCGTTTGGAGAGACTGTTCATGATTTATTGGTTTTATAAAAAAATTAGTTGGTGGATTTTTACCATTATAGGCTGGTTGTTTTCACCACTGCAGCCACACAACTGTGTTCAAACACCTTATAAAAGTGATTTTTGCATAATAGGTCCCCTTTAAAATTTTAAGTTGGCTCAACTTTTTTTTTTTTTACAGTGTAAGAGCATTCAAATGTTTCTTACAATGTTCTACTAACTTTTTTTCACCCAAAATATAACGTCGTCTAAATGTTTCATTTTAACATTCTAAGAATGTCAAAATGTCCAGTTTTCATGTTGTGATTAAAACGTTACTTAAAGGTTACAAACACATTTCTTAGAATGTTTCTCAAGCTCAAATAACAGTATAAGAACAAGAACATTTTCTCAGTGATATGAGAACATATATCAAATATTAAAAAGCTTATAAGAATGTTCCCTGTTAGCTGGTCAGTCCTATTGACAGCTGTACTGTGTTTCAGAGACTCATGAGTGAACTGGAGCAGAAGGAGATTCAACTGAACATCCTCAAATCAAAGGTGGACAATCTGCTGAAAAACAAACACCCAGCGTCCGATAAGATCCGGGTGAGCGCGTCTCAGCTCTGATAGGCTCTTGTCATGTTTTTACCTGTCTTGTCGTGTTTCTCACTCAGTCGGATTGCGTTTTTCAGGCTTACATGGAGACGCTGCAGACGCAGTGGAGCTGGCTTCTTCAGATCACCAAATGCATTAACGTCCATCTGAAGGAAAACGCAGGATACAGCCAGGTGAGCTGGACAGGTGAAGCTTTTCTGATGCAGTTTTTGGCATTTTAGAGTGAGTTTTTATGCATCTTTATGATTTATCTCCCACAGTTCTTTAAGGAGGCGAGTGAAATGAACCGCAAACTGCAGAAAGAGCACGACAACATCCGCAAGAACTTCTCCTGCGATAAATCCACACCTCTACACAACTTACTGGAGCTCTTACAGGGCCTGGAGGTGACGCTTCATTCAGGTTTCAGCACGTTTAAATGCTGATGCAGAGCTGCAGGTTTATAAGTGTGTGTGTGTGTGTGTGTGTGTGTGTGTGTGTAACAGAGAGAGCGTGAGCGTTTGACGGAGCAGAGGGAGATGGTCCAACAGCTGGTGCTCAAATCCAAGAGCATCGTCAGACTGAAACCCAGAAACCCAGACGAGAAGATCACCGGTCAAAATATCCTCGTACAGGCACTGTGTGACTTCAGACAGGACGAGGTGACATTTACATGCAAATATATTCATTCTTATTTTTTATAGTGATATATTTTCAAATGATCATATTGTTAATAGTAACTATGTTATATATACAGTTTATTTTTTTTCTTTCTTCATTTTTTTCTTTTTTAACTGGTCAAAAGTTTAAGTACGATTTTGTTATTTTTTTGAAAAAAGTTTCTTATGCTCACCAAGGCTGAATTGTTTTGATCATAATATTTTTTAATATTTTAAATATGATAATATTTTTATATTTATTGGACATGTAATGCTATATTTGTATAAATAATATTATATTTTATAAGTAATACAATAACAGTATAATGGTGTATAAAATGTATATAATATTATTATATAAATATAATGTTTTTGAAACTGTGATACACTACCATTCAAAAGTTTTGGAAAAGTATGATTTTTATATATATATATATATATATATATATATATATATATATATATATAT